>JAVQJD010054047.1:0-11546 GCA_036023655.1 Nannoperca australis
TGACTCTTCACCCTACATTCTTATTCACCAGAGTGAAACCTCAGTATATCATTTCCCCTCTGTCTACCTTCATTAGCAAGTCTTCACATGTAATGGCCAAGCACTGTGGCAGCCAATCAGACAGTGTAGTCATTTGAAAGGGGAATGGTGGTACAGTTAGTGTGTCAGTGTGCCTAATTCCCTACTTTGTTCTTAGACATATTTTAATGGAACCATGGTAACGCTCCTTTCACCTCATTTGGTTAAACCACTGAGCATGAAAAAGATATAGGGTACAGTACTGTTCAACTTTTTATCTAATCACAACATGGGGGGGCTTCTAAAGAAAGGGATGTCTTGAGGTGAGAAAGCTCTGCTCAAGAGCTTCATTGTGTCGCTTATCTTAAACGTTAAGAAAAAGTGAGATATATTTTCATTCTCTTTTTCCCATCACCAGCAGAGATGACCAGACATGTGCAATTTGTATTTGTTCAGAGATTTTTCATTACTCTTTTATTCTTTTATCGTCTTAATATATCTGAGGTGAGCAGATGATGATAAATCAATAGAAACAATACTTTCTCTCTATGTCAAAGACCAAGGGAAAACTCAGTGTGTGTGTCTGAGCTTCCATCTACAAACACACTTTTACTGGTTTGTGTGTACTTGTATTTGTATGAATACCTTTACCAAAATGTTTATTATACGCCTGCCGTGGAGTTATGCCTAATCCAATTCAGCTATTGACAGGGAGCACACATAATACACGTCTCCCCAGAGCTTATATGGGTATTCATAAGCAACAAGAGGCTTGGGAGAAAGTTTAAATTAGACCATCGAGGGGACATTCTCTGGAGCCTGATGGAGAAACAGCCCCATCTACAGGACTTAGGTTTGACTGTAAACCAACATAAAAACCATCTCCCTCATACAGGGAAGGTTTTGTACTCAACTTTAAATTCCAGTGCATCTCTTTGTCTCAGCAAAGCTTAATGAGCCTCCTGAGAGTACGCCCACGTGAAGTTGCTGTAAGAGGAAACTACCTGTGTCTACCACAGCACAGAACAATGCTGTCCTTTTTTTTCTCACAAAAAAACACTGTATCTGCAGATTTTAGAAGGGACACTGCAGTACTTTGCCAGTGAAATAAGGGTGTTCACTTACACTGAGTGTTGACTTGGTGAACAACATCCTGGAAGTGGTCAGCATGGACTCAGCGTTTCTGAACACAAGTTGCTGGGGTCCCCTCAACTAGAATGCACACACTCGATATTCTCAGAGGAGAGCAAGCTCAGGACTTAGATACACAAACACACACATCCTGGGAGATTGGCCATGCCCTCTAACCTCTTCCTGTGTACACAGACCTGCCTCTCAAATATCACTGAGTCCAGACAGAGAAGAAAGACCTTTGCAGAACAAAGGAGAGGTCTGATAAGGAAGAGCTTGCTGGTGACTCTCTGCCTTTTCTCCTAACTACAAAGAGATCGCCTGCCCTTGGTGGCTCGTCCGAATTGTCCCCCTCTCTTGACTCATTTCTGGCTGGAGAAAAACACCAAAGATGTAGAAACAGGAAAAATTGAAGGACAGAAGAGAGGGCAATTTTGCAGTGCGTCAGGTTGGAGTGATGAAAGGGAGAAGAGGACAGTTGCAGAGTGGACTGGGGATGAAGAGACAGAAAGGGGAATAGTAACAGGGGTTTTAGAAGGAGACACAGAGGGATTAAGCAGAGTCACCTTGACAAGTGGGGTCCCATTTCATCCAAACTGACTAGCTGCTTACATTTTAACATTATTAATCTGCTATAAAATAGTAAACTGTAAAATTGTACAATACATGGCATCAGATAAAATGCACATTATGATGGGATTTGCTTGCTCTAACCAATTCTACAGATCTGAGCCAATAGTGCTTTTGCGTGTGTGTGTGTGTGTGTGTGTCCAAAAGAGCTGGCAGCCATGCAGAGGTATGAGACAGATGTGTGTGTCGGTCATTACTGTAATCGCTCCATTTACTTAATCTACCCTGGGAGGGACTGCTGGTCAGCACCATCTGGACACACGCACAAAAGCACATACATGGCAATCACCAGTAAGGTTTCACGGGTAGTCAGCCAGCAACAGGAGGGAAGCTCCGAAATGACAGTTACGTTTGTGTCTGTGTGTGTGTGTGTCTGTGACAGTGTGTTGCCATCTTTGTCACTGTCTCAGTTTCTCTCGTTCCCTGGTGACATTTTTCTCTCTTCTTGCTTTCCCCCCCTCGTCTCTGTCCTCCTTTTTCATCCATTTCTCTGCCTCCCCTGAGTCCAACAGCTTCAGAAATACATGAATCTGTCGTTTTCCCCCATAGACTACAAGACAAAATGAAAAAGGCCATGGCGAGTGGTACCAAAGTGCAGACTTGATCGAGGCACCCAGTGCCTGAAGAGATGATGGCCGTTTGAACAGAGTGTGTGTGTGTGTGTGTGCGTTTGAAAGATACAGAGACCTCAAGCTCATCTACATGTCATTTCCTCCCCTGACTGAGGACAGGGAAAGGGTGATGAGGAGAGGAGTGAAGGAGCGGTTGAGAGACAGAGTGAGCTCTGGACTCAAGAGTGGCAGTCTGATCGTCAAGCAACACGTAGTCATGGCAACGGCAAATGGAGAGAGCGCGGTGGAGAGGTGGAGAAACAGAGGAAGAGAAAAGAAATGAGGGAGACGATTCAGGTTAAAACTACATTGCTAAGAGATTACTACTAAGAGAGTTTTGCTTGTGTTTTGCTTTGCTACATTGGAGCAGAATATTACATCCACTTACAGGTAATATTTCAGTTACAGTCAAGAGCTGGAAGTTTAAATATTGCCTGAGGATATGTTTTTCTATTTGCCCTCTTACGCCTCCTGTTTACATTACTCAGCAATGACTCTGTTCAGAAATACTCTTTAATATTTATCACCAATAGCTGGCCAAGTGTATATCTCTATTCTGCTGTTGCTCTTCTGCTCCTTCATCACTCTATTCTCTGTCTCATTTGTATTCTGTAAGCTTCCTACCCCTCCTCGTTCTCCACCCCGGTATACACCCTCTCTTATTTCCCCCTTTGTCTCTCCATTGGCTCCCTCTCCTGCTCCTCTTTTCCCCCCGTTGTCCTAAGATCTCTTTTTCTGGCCTCCATCCTTCCATCCCTGCAGAGCAGAGCTGACATTGGGCATGAGGTCAGAGAGATGGGCAGTCATGCTCCTGCTGTCAGCAGGCTCAAATGGGCTTAGATACAGTGTGTGTGGAGACACTCAAGGGACCCCCTCACTAGCCTTGGGCTCCGGACAGGCACACACACACACACACACACGCACACACACACACACACACACACACACACACACTTTTGTAGGCATAAAGTAGCAGAAACACATATGTACATTAATAGCAACAAAAAAAGAAATCTCCCAGACATTTATTCAGGCTGTATGACACACACACACACACACACACACAATGAATGTGCGTAAAGAGCATTCATGCAAGCTCACAAATACAAAAAACACACACGGATTCGGTTGGAATTACAGATTTCAGAAAGGACAAATTCCCTTGGAGCACGGCCAGGGATTACTGGCTGGTATACACAGAGTGGTGAACAATGGAAATATTCACTGCTAATGAAGGGTGAACACTTACATTAAAAATAAAACCTCCAAAGGTAATACACATCCGTTACACATATGTACATCATGTGAAGTGAAAAGTCACTTCCATCAATTATGTTTAAACATTAAGCCAAAAGGGAGTGATTACAGAAAATGAAGTGGCTGTATGAACAAGGACATTTTGTGTATTCTGATGAAGAATTGTTAATTTGTACACTATGTAGTGATAGCACAGCTGTTAAATCATCAGGTTTTGACAAGCCTCCTACTGAGGGGATGCTTATGCTATCCATTTGTAGGCATTGCATAACCCTACATATGGATCAAATGTCTGACCATAAGGTTAGAAATACACTCAAATGTCAGCTCTGCCCTCTCCAGTCAGCCTATTCTAAATCGGGATGTGATTATACTTTCATGTATTAAGGTTAAACTCAGAGAGTGCAAGATCTTTAAAAGGGTAATCATTGCTCTGGTATTTTAAGTAACACAGTTAGAGAAATGTCCTATTTTCCCATGTTTTCATATAAATGGCATGACATGTAATAGGATGTCATGGCTGGGGTCACTTTGGATTACAGTTGAAGGGTGTCATCAGAAACACTATATCACACCGCCCCCGTGTGGTGATTATACACATTGCATAGGTTAGTAGAAGAGGGCACACAGAAGACCTCTCCTACTGTTTGACTAGAAAACCGCTTTCTCTTTTCAGTAGCAGCTGCCATATGTTCTTCCGCATATTAAAATAAGAAACCTAAAACAATGCAAATATTCAGAATTGTTCTACCCTCTGACACACAACTGGTAATTATACAAATGATATTATTTACTATTTGTTACCATAACAAAACGAACTAACTGCTATAACGCTGAAAACCTTATAAGTGCATTAAAGGGTTATATCATTACCTCTCCTGGAGTTAGTTCTCCTCTGAAGGCTCAGGTTACAGGATTGGGTTGCGGGCCATACAGGCTACACAAACAGCCTCCACCATGCAGGATTGTAAAGCCAGCCCATGCATGTTGTCACAGTGACAAGTTAACCTATCCATCAAGGTGCGTATCACTTTCTCGGCCAATAGCCCTCAGAGCTGCAGAGGAGATACGAAACATAAAGTTGGGGCAGTGAAAATAGTGCATCACTGTTGTGATTGGGGAAACGTCCATTTATAGCTTCTGATATTCACATGAAGGACTGAGCTGAGTCTTCATGGCTGAGGCCGCCGGCACGAGCAGTGACAGCGGAGGGGCTGGGGGAGTGCGTGTCGCCCAGGAGCCCTCGCTCAAAGCTGGGGCGGTGTTGTCTGACGAGAGGGTGGACTTCCTTCGGGAGCAGGCCTTCTGTGTGCTGCGAGTGAAGACGGATAAGTGGAACCGCTTTATTGGAGCAGAGGAGAACCAGAAGATTATACTGGATTTCCTGGACCACAACTGGACCAACAGGCTGCTGCTCTTCACTGGACCTGGAGGGACACTGCATGCAGGGGATGCTCAGGTAAGAAATACACACAGACATAAATTGAGTTTATGAAAAGTTCAAGCAGCTGCTTTCATAAACATGTGTCATTTTCCTTTTCATCTCCCCATCTCGGCTAAAGTACATTTTGTGGGCAAATTCAATTATGGTTATAGCCTTGAGTAAATATTTAATGGTGCTGTTCATCTCTTGTTTTCTGTATGCAATGAATTTTAGAAATTCTGTATACCAATATCCCTGAGGTAAAGATACTGTGGAACAATGATGACGTGCAGAGTGGCTGATGATGAGACACATTTCACTATCTGTTTGCCTGGGTGGCATGAAGACACAATTCTATTAAAAAAGATAGCAGCAAAATGCCCCACATCCTGAGAATGTTTATATAAACACATATAATCACATACTGAAAAGTGGATTTAGCTCTTAAACAAGACAACACACTGACATGCAGGCATGTCTTTAACAAAATCTCATGGGCTTGCTATCTACACTCCATCTAACATACACATTTTTTGAAATAAGTCACTACTTATTTCTAGTGCTTTCAGTGTTGAAAGCATTCCTACTGTTTTTGCATCTGTGAAGACGTCCCCACCATGGAAGACCAAGCTGCTGTGTTTGCTAAAGAGGGGCGTGAAGAAAATCACCCGCCAAGAATTCAGACACCAACTCCGGCTGGGGGAAGTGCCTGGATACCCCATGGAGCACCTACCTGTTATCATCTCTGAGGTGGGGTAGCGTGTGTGTCTGAGTGTCAAGTTATACACTAATTCAGGTGGCACGTGTGTGGAGATTTGGGTTTTCCAACTCAAAATACTGCTGGCAGGACAAAGGAAGAATGCATGGTGTGTTTGCATATAGTTAAAATAGCTTGTGAGTATTGCATAGGTGCTGGTGCGTGTGCTGTCCAACGGACTGAACCATGAGGACTGGCCACGGGTGGTGTCTGATGACATCCATAGGCACCTGGAGAGGCTGAGGAGCAGGGTGGTGACTTTGAGAGGCCGCGCTGAGGGCCGAACACTACTGCCACTGCCGCTGTGTGTGGAGAGGGCACAGCCTCAGGACGTAGTACTCAGGTGTGCATGTACGCATGGCCTAGCTACATTTGTGTTTTTCATTCACACATTTCTGATGCTGTAAAGGTGTGTGCATTCATTCTGTCAAGGTCTCTGTCAAGAGAGGTCTGTTCACCAGGAATAACAATGAAAGACACTATGCTCGCCTTTATTCCTAGTTAAAACCTTTTGGAAGACCTCTACAAAAAGTTTGACGACACTCACCACATATCCAGATTCGTCAGATGTTCTTCTCTTCAGCTGGAAAGAAAAACATAATGCGGGCTGCAGAGTAAAACCCATTTAAACAGATCTGTTCAACTAGTGGCCGGAAGTGAAATACTGCCTGCTTATTTTGTATGACAAAAAAACTAAAAATACAGGTACACAAATCATTAAAATATCAAAATGTGAAACTTTTACTATCACTTTCCCTTATTTACATTCATCCTATTTTGCAAAACGAGCAATTGAGAAAGAAAAACAAAAGAAAAGCAAGGTGCCATTTCCAGGCAAAACTTCGAGCTAACTAAACCTCTTTATTGGTCTACAGACAAAACGGAAAGGGAAATGTGTAATATTGCTGGTTAACACAACAGAAAATAACATGCTGGGATCAAATGTCATCAGTCGGCACACATCCCTGTTACAAAAGACCAGCGTAAAATACAGGTTTTTATGCCATTTTTATTAATAGCGCCGCTTTTTACGCACCTGTAAAAGCTTGTCCAAGAAGCTTTGGAACGTCAAACTCAGTGACAACACAGTGACATCTAGTGGCTTATAGCACCACCACACCTCACTGATATTAATAGTTGTGGTTTCAAATGTGTGCAATGAGTGATCCTGTAATATATTACAGTAAAATAATTAGGCCTATGCGTTGTCCAAAAAGACCAGACATAAAATATTTGCTGCTGGAACAGAAGAGCTGAGATTGCTTGTAATAGCAAGCATCTTTCAACGATGCGTTGCTTTAGTCTGGCTTTACTCTTCACCGATTTTGGTTACAAAAACTCTGATGTTCATGTTTGTGACATGTTCTACAGATATAGTGATACTGAATCTGGCAGCGGGAATATTGCTGGTTTGATGTCAGAATGACTATCAATAGATCATCTTCGCTGTATTTTTGCTGAACAGTGCGCCCCACGTGGAAAACATAGGCGACTCGCCAAATCTCTGCATGAACTGTACTGCAGCCATGTGTCTCACACAGGCTATGTGGCTAACCTGTTAACACGGGCACCAAAATGAATGGCAAGATGTAGGCGGGCTTAATGGAATGTACTGTGGTATACATAAATGCTCTGGTTACAGTACATGTTGGTTCTGTCAAACTAAAACAAATACTAAGATTAACTGTGATTACCTTTAAAACGTACTACAATAATATTTTAGTCCTATTTGTATTTTGTCCTCTGTACGTTCTTTCTTCCAAAGCCCATACATACTGATTGCCCCACTCTCTGTCTCCCTCAGCCCCACTGGTTGGCCACTGGAGCATGGCTTGTTATACTCTATAGAAACTCTGATAGTTCAGTGGTCTGGACAGATATGGAATATCCTGAAGAAAGACTCTGGTATGGTGCTGCTCAAGGGAGACCACCCAGGCCCCAATGTGGAGCTCCAGTTTTGGACCACTCAGAGGGAAAACCTGCTGGGCATCCAGTCTCAAGTATGACATTTGTTCTGTTCTGGCAGGGCTGCAGTCAATTTTAAAAGTCAAATGAGTTCTCAAAGTACCAGTAATAGTAGTACATTTTTTATTCCTAAAGACTAGTTCAATTAACAGTCACAACAGACCCCAAATGTTTTGCATTCAGGTCATAGTTTATGGTGGTGTTTTACTGGACTGCATTATAGTGAGAGGTGTATCTAATATTCTTCCCCCTCATGTATATAAATAGAGAGGGCAAAAATTAGGAACACCTCTCAACGTAATGTAGTCCAGTACAACATATCCTTTAACTATGACTTTGGTAATAAACAAATCATTTCATTTACACATTTCCAACAATGTAAATAAAAACGGAACGGAGATGTTTTTAAATATTGTAAAGCTAGAATTTATGGCAGAGGTGTTGTATTGAATTGCAATATATTGAAGGGGTGTACCTAATAAAGTGTCTCCTAGATGTGCATCCTGCTATGATGTCCTTCTTTTCAGATCCAGAGCCCCAAAGTGGAGCACATCATGGAGATCCTGAGAAGAGTCAAGAGCAGTTACTTCTCCTCCTTCAAGGACATTTGCCTCAAAGTCAACGAGGGTAGATCGGCATTACTCATTATTCATCAGCGCAAATTAACTAATTTCCTCATTCTTTATCATTAGTGTCTTAAGAAACATATAAATCTGTAATTTCCTTAATTAATACTGCTCTTGTCCTGCAGCTCAGTTTCTTCATTCTCAAAATACACAAATATCTCTTGTGGGTTTTTTTCTGTCTCAAAGTAAAAAAAGAATGGTATTTACCCTCACAATTTCTTCAAAATTATTACACCACTGTATGATTTTAATTCTATTAAATGAACCCCCTATTAGGATCATGTTATCCATTAGTACTTCTGTATTGATTAATCTAGCGGTGCTGGAAGCGGAGGACATAGATCTGTATCTACGTCCTCTGAGGAGACTGATCAGCAGCTTAGAAGAGAGGAGCTTCCCACAGGTAGACGCTCTTCTGCCTCCTCTTTTCCACACCCTCTGTCTCATCTGGAGTCATTCCCAATACTACTGCACTCCACAACGCATTGTGGTCCTCCTGCAAGAGTTCTGCAACCTGATCATTGAAAAGGTACAGTGATGTATCTCTGTGTATGTGTGAAAGAGAGGGAGACAGAACAAGAGAAATTAAGTAACTTAACCAACTCTTCGCAATGATTGTCTGTACCCAGGCCTTTGCCTTCCTTATCCCTGAAGAACTGTTTAAGATGGAGCTTGAGGAGGGGGTGGAGAGAGTCCAGATAACCATCTCAGTTTTGCAGACCTTCAAGCAATTGTTTCATACTTACTGCCAGCGGATCCCCAAGTACTACAGACACACCCAGACCATCAAGCTGTGGGATTTTCCAGCTACACTCGTGTTCCAGCGTTCAGACCGCATCATGGAAAGGCTGTTTATGATTGAGGTGCATGGGTTGACAAGCATAGCTCTGTGTGTGTTGGTTTTCTAAGAAATTAGAAATGTGCACATCTCAAAGATGCCTCAAGAAAACATTATTTTCAACATATTTGCATCAAGTAAACTGCTGTATATTCATTTTTTATGTATATTTTAGATTTTATTTTATTGACACCTCAGAAAGTTTTTGATTGACCCATCAGTGGCTTTTCTCCTCTCAACTATAGGAACTTTTTGCAACAGCGCTGGACTTTCTGAAACTGGAGAAGGTTGAACTGGGTGGATCTAGAGGGAAAGTCCTCAGTGAAATGGTCTTCAGCATGAGCGAGGAGTTTCATGACCGTTGGCGGGCACTCAGAGAGGGCAAATACGACCCCCTGGACTATACTAACAATGTGAGACCTAGTGAGATTATTGCAGTTGTCATTGATATCACACTGCTACGTAATTAATAAGCCCCAAAGGGCTGTGACTCACATCAATTTATAAGTAGCACTAACAGGCACGGCTGAATAATAAAAAATAGCAATTAGATGTTATTTTTCTGCTCAGCAGTACAGTAATTGAAAAGTAGCTAAGCAAAGTAGTTGCTTAGCAACACACAGGAATCAGTGACAACAGTCATTATTAGTCAGTGCATCAATATTTAATTTACTAGATATTTTACAGTTATTTTACAACAGCTTCCAGTGTGACTCAGCTAATCAAAACTAACTAAATCAGAAATTGATCTGTGTTGTAATTTATTTTTCACAAGTGTGTGTTATTCTAGCCAACACTGATCAACTCAGCTAAGGAGAATTTGAAGTACTGCAATGAAAATGTAATGGAATACAAAATTGCCTGGTGGACATTTTAAGGATGAAAATATCCATCAGTTCCTGTCTAATGCCATCTTGTGTCCAGGATTTTGTATGTCACTACAGGCGTTTTATGGAACAGAACAAAGATTTTGACCAGAGGCTGGGAACTGTCCTTAATCTGGCTTTCAAGCACTCCAAAAACCTGAAGTCAGCCTTTAAGGTATGTCTGTTGCAGTTGCAGCTGGGGAGTCTCCTAGTTAGACATCACATGACCTTAATGTCTAAAATGTATATCTTAAAACTGCGTTGGTGTTTTTTGTGTCCCATCCAGCTGTTGAAGGTTTTCAGCACCTTGCTTGACAGACCCAGGATCCACCAGCAGTTTTCTGCTAACTACAATGTGTTGTTATCCATGTTCAACCAGGAAATAGACCACTGTCAGTTTTTACTTGATCAACACAGGGATGGGGTAAGAAAGGTTAAACAGAATTTTTTACTTAGAAATTTAGATATTGACAAAGCTACTTCAGAATGTACCAAAATACAGTCATAAATATACATATATAATATATATAAATTATGCAACAATAGCGAAGAGTTTAATATGATACATACGTTACTATAAATCACACATTTAGCGAAACGTGTGCTACGAACGTCTATAGAAAAAGTATTATCTTAAAATAATGAATATGACTCAGTTATCAGCCAAACAAATTCAACCTTTGTGTTTCAGCTGCGGGCAGGCTGTACTGTCCTGGGGAAGAATATGCCGACAGTGGCTGGCAACCTCAAATGGTCACAGGAACTTCGGAATCGAATTCTGACCAATAGGAGCAACCTCTGCCAGCTGGCCCATATGTATGGACATTCATCAGATTCCTCACAGCTCAAAAAACTATATACAACTTTTTTCACATATGCAGTAGCGGCATTTTTTTCTTTTATTTTTTTCCTCCCTCCCTTTCTCCCTTCCAGGCCTCTGGGGTGTGCTGAAGCAGACAATGTCCTCCAAAAATGTGAGCGTGTTCTGGAGGGTCTGGACCAGCATGATGAGGATCTGTTCTCAGAGTGGACTGAGGGCCTGGAGGCAATCTGTCAAACC
Organism: Nannoperca australis; assembly: GCA_036023655.1. Taxonomy (NCBI): domain Eukaryota; kingdom Metazoa; phylum Chordata; class Actinopteri; order Centrarchiformes; family Percichthyidae; genus Nannoperca; species Nannoperca australis. The sequence continues at coordinate 11,183 of JAVQJD010054047.1, forward strand.
CACCTGAAGGAACAACTGCTCACACTGGACACTGGCACAGGCCTGTTCCAGGTCAACTTTAGTCCTGCAGTAAGCACGAAGAAGATCCTATTACCAAAAGACATATTAAACATATAAATCTGAATTCTTTTTTTTTTTTTTATCTAATTGTGTTAGGGGTGTGTACAGGGGTTTGGCTGTGTGTGTTTCATATCAATGATTTGTCTTTTTATTTTTCACCACACAGCTATTAACATGTCTTAATGAGATCTCCACTTTAAGCTGATGCTGTTCCTATTTATTTAGATTTCTGCTCTCTCTCTCTCTCTCTCTCTCTCTCTCTCTCTCTCTCTCTCTCTCTCTCTCTCTCGCTCTCTCTCTCTCT
>JAVQJD010054058.1:0-10836 GCA_036023655.1 Nannoperca australis
GAGAGAGAGAGAGAGAGAGAGAGAGAGAGAGAGAGAGAGAGAGAGATCTCCAGCAGGCAGAGGTGCGTTGGGGTGCCGGTCAGTCTCTTCCTGTTTATTTGCTTTTCAAGTTTTCAATAACCGATGGCATCAAGGACCCCTAAAATACCAGTATTCCAGTTTACTATATTTTTTTGTAGTTTCGGTCATATGATTAATAATATTGTTATATATAATATATATAATAATATAGTTGTTCTGCTCTGATGCAAAGTCACTTTTCCCAGACTTTGCATCATGTCTCGCTGCTCTCCTGCCTCCCACTCGGCTGCTGAGATGGATTTTGTGCTGGAGCCTGCAGACAGCAGCTCGGCCCGTCCTGCACGCTGTGCCTCCAAACTGAGGGCGGCAGTAACCCCAATCTTCTGCTGTTCACTCTGCCAGACTTTCAATGTCAATTCTCATTCACCTCTCAGTTCTGCATTTTTCAGTTAACCGTTTGGTTTTATTTTAAGATGTAACCCACATCTGATATCTATATCAACTGAAGGCACAGTCAGAAATAAAGAACACCCCGTCTGTTTTCAACATCTGTACTTTTCTTCTTTTAAACGTGTTAGTTTCTGGCTCAGTCGAGCTGCAGTAGGTGTTGCAGGGCAGGTTTCATGCATAGGCCTCCCTTCCTCCACAGCTGTACCACCAGGCTGCCATTTTAAATCAGATCGCGCGCTCTGTGAACTCGTCCGGTTTAAACATGATGCCCTAATCCATCACACATCAGGACATCATCTGGGAGTCTGAGAGGGAGGAAGGTGCTGTAGCTGTTTTCCTGGCACAAGAAACTCTTTCCACCAGCACTTTGTGGCCCCCAAGAGCCTCAGTGAGACGAAGGCAGCAGAAAAAGCAGAGAAACGACAACCTCCCTGGGATTCACAGAGCCCCCCCCCCCCAACTCTTCCAGACAGTATTCGTTCACGTTACAGCTCGAGCTGTGGGTGGCATTACTACGTTTTTTTTAATGTTGTGGATTTGATGCTGAAGGGAACGTTTCTTCTCCTCTCAGCTCCTTTCTTCTGGAAAGATATTTTTCTAGACGTTTTTCTTACAATTTATCTGCCTCTTTCTGGGGTTTCATCGGGATACGAGAGGCCCTCTGGTACCCTGAGCTGGAGAGGTTCATGCTTGAGAAACTGTTGAAAGCCGCCTTCCTGTGTCAGACGCTCTGCCAGCAGTATCTGCCTTTCCTCTCTCCCCTCGGCCTGCCTGTGTGTCGGGATATGGCAGGGGCTCGCTCTCATGAGCTGGCTTGTTTCAGTAAAAGGATTGTACTAATATGGAACTGGCAGAGAAGCAGGAAATATTTTCCCGACTGAGGTTGATTAATGGAGTTGGAGGGGAGGGGAAGCGGGAAAGGAACAGGAGCGAGGAGTGAAAAAAAGAACTATATGTGATGGCCTTAAGGCTACAAGTACAGGGAGGTAGAGAAAGGTAAATCTCTTGGTAATTGTTAAGGACGGTTTATGTAATTATTTGCGCTAACAGCGAATGGTTGATTACCGGATTAGTTCAACAGCAAGAAAATGAAATCAAACCATTCCAACTCAAGGTTCACATTTCAGCTGTGTCATGCGGCCTCATGTCCGTGAATAAACCAAAAAAAATAACAAAAATATCTAAAATATATAATACAATATTAAGTGAAACTTAAAACAGTATATAAGTACCCTAACCCCAAAACCAGAACCACCAGTTTCAGCTTTTAAAATGCAAAAATGTGTGGCTTTTCTGTGTTTTTATATGATTGTCAATTATTTGGGTTAAATCTTTGGGCTTTGGACTCGTGGTCAAACACAACAAGCTATTTGAAGCTATCATCACGGGCTATGGAATATTGTGATGGGCGTTTTTCACTATTTTCTGACATGTTATTAACTAAATGTTATCAGTCTGGGGGAAAAAATGGTTCTTAAAAATGCAGTAAAACTAGTTTTCTCTATTTCTGAGCAGAGGATCCAGGTTGACTGTCTGCAGGTAGTTTGTTTGCTGAGCTTTGCGTTCAGGGGTTGTCATGGGAAAAATTTTGCTATAATGACGCTGACTGGCAACTTTCCCCGAAATTGATGCGGAGCAGATTCCTCCCGCTCTTGACCCCTGTTGTTTTTACAGCTCGCCTCAGTTCTGGGAGGCTGAGACTAGAGAGAGGAAGCAGAAGAGAGAAGGGGGCCCTCCAAAATTTACAACTCTCCGGTTCCTCCGGCAGACGCAGCCAGTCGTGCTTTCACTTTTTAGCTTGGTTACACGACATGTTGTATTGAAGCTGAGACAGACTGCGTTTAAGCGGCAGATTTTCACTTCCATGTTGACGACGAGCAGGGACTGGTCTCCGGGTCTCTGGAGCGGACATGTTAACAGCTTACAGAGATTCACAGCACATACGGTACTGACACAAATTGTACGAAGACGACACGGTCACACATACAGTGCACAGGGATCATACGACACTGCAAAGTACTGCATGTATCTCTCTAAATGTGTGCAGCAGTCTATAAGCTGCTCTGATGCTTGAGGCTATGATGCCTCTCAAGACACTTTACACTCTACACACCGTTAAACAGCTGTTTTAAGTTTGCCTGCAGCACAGTTACAACTGCGTTCCATTCTTTTGTAATTAATCCAAAACAAGGATACATATAAACATTTTGTTGCGGTCACATACATTGAGGGCATTTACTCACAAGACCCACCATGTTGCAACCACCTTTTAACAATTACTCTGGGAGGAATCTACTGTAAAAGAGGCAGAGAGACTTGTTTCTGCACCAGCAGCAGCTTCAGGAAACTACAGAGCAATGCAGCTTTGAGACTTGTGCTCTTACCAGGGAGTGTTTTTGGCCCCGATGTTGATCTTTTAATATTAGGTTAAATGTTGTTTAAATATGTATCTGACACATTGAAATAACAGCTGGAGCGTCTTCATCCAAATCCTGGAAGTCCTGGTTTAAAAATGTTAAGTTTATAACATTAACTTACTGATATCATATGAATGATATTTGAAGAATTGAATTGGGAATTTCCAATTTGTGAAATTGACATGACGTGATCCTCTAGAGAGAAGACGTCTCACTCTGTTGGAGTTGTTGGAACCACAAAAACACACAGTCCACTCTGACTCTACAGGGACGTTACAGAACTTCAGAGTACAGACAGCGGCTTGCAGAGCGCACACACCCAACAACAGATAACGATAGGATCAGCAGAGGAATTCGGCAAGTTTACACCAGTTTTCAGATCTTGAGTTTGTCAAAAAATCTTTCTCGGAAGGTGAAGAAATTCCAAAGTGATGCAGAAGTAGATGGAACAAAATAAGTAATTTACATTCATATATAAAACCGCTTGTACACAATGATCATCACAGGTGATCAGTACATATACTTTATCTGATAGTACTGTTTGAGTATCCGAGGATGAAGCTTCGCTGGTGGTACTCATTCACAACATGTTTGTGGAGATGCTACTCATCCTGCCGCCTCCGTTGGATATAAAAAACTTCGGCCCTCCGTGCAGGGAAAACCCGACGCCTGCGGTCTAATTGGAGTGAGCAACAGATGAAAAGGCAACTCTCAGGGGGATGTTTTTCTCTGGTAGCTCCTTCTGTTGTCCACCACATCAAGTAATTATGTCGTGCTGAGTTTCTGATACGCATTTAGAGAGACAAACTAGAGTCATATGGAAGTTAATTGCCCTGTGGTGCTTGTCACTGTCGATCCCAAGCTAGTTAGTAGCTAACAGCAGCAGGTGATTGACAGTTGGCCCCGCCCACCTCAGTGACTGTTGCTGTCCATTCCAGTCTGGCACACATACAGTAATTTGTATTTGTGATTTCAGACAGTAGCGGACAAAAGCAGACTTCCTATCTCTAATAGACGACTGTCGATTGTTGTTGGCATATGTTTTCACATTTCACCTTTTATAAAAGAAAAGGCTCTTAGGATGAGGACTAGCCAATGTGTTTGGCAAATGTAATCCAATACACGTTCCATCATTTATGGATTTTGTAAGATTCGACGACCGCAGGTTTTCCTCTTAATGCCCTGTCTGACTGTCTGCTCATGCAGTAATCTGCCGCTGTAGCCAGTGGACCAGTAACTCTGTGTCATGCCCTGCCAAGAGCCCCAGAACACCTGAAGGGCCTGGGAGTGTTGACCATAACACAGCCAGCGGGTCATGTGACTGTGCAGGTGGCTGCCAGGCTGGACTCTGTGCTGCTGCCAAACTCCACAGTGACCCAGAGCGTTAGAGGAACTGCAGGAGGGCAGGCTAATTCTTGTCAGGAGGAGGCCTGTCGCCCAGCCCCGAGCAGCCAAACTTACCCTCCTTCCAGCACATTTAACAAGCTAACATTCCTTCTGTGAACTTTTAGTCGTTTTCACAACTGTGCTCTTTGCGGTTTGACTCAAAGCCTTTTGACATTTTCAGCTGTCTGGTCCTGTTAAAGCTGCACTAAGCAGGAGTTTTAAGTAAAAATGCACTCATTTTACCTTCTTAAAACACATGTTCTATTCTCTGTTGTACCTTCTACCTTATTTATCAAGCGAAATGATGCTATTAGGAGGTCTCTTTCTTTTTGCTATCGTTTGGTATCAGTCTGTGGGCAGTTTGCTGATGTTAACAGGATATCAGTATATTAAAGGTCAAAGTTTTTAGTTACCTCTAAATGTGCAACATTCACTAATAGCACTTCGTGTTTTCTTTCTCACATTTATTTGAAGGTATTTGTGTTAAGTGGTGGGAAAGTCAACCAAAAAAGGGAAGGGAAAGAAAGGGGCTGACACTTTTGTCAAAAACGACATCCTGGACAAAACAAAAAAAAAAACATCCCCACAAGACTGTGAGAACAGAGCGAGCTTTCTATCTTTGATTCAATTATACAGCATTCGCATTAGCTGTTGACACCAGAGCCCCGCTGCAACGGTTTAAAATCTTTGGCAAGCTTCTAACGGGGCTATTGATTAGGATTAATTGAAATATCTTGGTGCCTATTGGAGCTTGACTTAAATCATGACTAACTTTAGAGAAATACAGTATCTTAATAGGCAGAGGGCGTGTGCCTGCCAGTTGCACATAAATCCAGAGCGCCGGTCTTTTTCTGTCTGTTCTACCCTTGGAGATAAAACACCATGTAATCTGCCCTTCTATGGTTTCTTTCGGCTTTTTTATGGGTTGAAACTCCACTACAGGCCAGCAAACTCGCACACATCTGAAACCCAGCTCGTCCACACTCGAGTTTATTGATGGTGGCGTAAACCTCATGCAGCTCCATTTTAAGGGTGATCTCATTGCGGAAGTTCCACGAGTGCTCCGAACCAGCTCGCCTGTGACTTTTAAGTGGCTTTTGTTCCTCTGCAGTCTGAAGGCAGGCCAGAGAAAGACAGTGCAGGCTTTCATAAACGCCTGGCTCTGCTCCTGCAGGTCCTCCTTCAGCTCTGTGGTGGAAACATGGTGCCTGGTGTTTGGGCCCTGGGTGTAATTAACCCAGGAACTCATAAAGAGGCGTTCACATTGGGGTGCATGGCAGGCCCACTCCTCATGCCAGCTCCTGTTGGGCAGCTGATCCTGCTCCAGATGTTTTCCATTAGCATGTTTGCATGCCAGCAATGCCAGAGAATCCAAGGCCTGCTACACCTACTGTATACAGTATACAATGCTCCAGTGTGCTGTGGCTCCATCGAGAAAGCACAGAACATAAACTTGTTAGCATCACAGGGAAAGGTTCCCATGAAAAGGTGGGAGTATGTGAATAAACCAACAGGAAACACACTAGTCTTCAGGTCTGGTTTAGATACAAAACAGCATACACTGAGGTGCTGGTGATTTAGAGTTTTCCTCTCAGACACATTAAGCTGAGATTATAATCTAGCAGCAGCTCCCTGGATGGCAATGTTGGCGTGTCAGTTGGCTGGTCCACCTCTTTGGTCAAAACTGGAATATCCCAACAACTTCTGGGTGGATTGTCACGAGCTTTGGTACAGACATTCATGGTCGTCTGAGGTTGAACCCTACCAACTCTGATGATTGACCATTAGCAGTTTTGAGTGAAATGTCTCAACAACTATCAGATGAATTGCAATGAAATATGGTACAGACATTTTTGTGTCCTCTGGATGAATTGTAATCACTCTGCTGATTTCTTAACTGTATCCACTAGTGCCATCATCACTTCAAAATGTACACTTTTTCAATACTTTGGGTTTTTGACAAAATATCTGTAAAACTAATGAGACCTCAACATCAGCATGTTAGCATGTCAATGTGAGTATGTTAACATGCTTATGCTAGCATTTAGCTCAAAGTACAGCCTCACAGAGCTGCTAGCATGGCGGTAGACTCTTGGCCTTCTTGCAACATGGGAGGCTGTATGTTCCTGTTGGATCAAAAATCTGACTTCTTCATACACCAACCTGCTTCTCTAATGTTTTACCGAGCCAAATACAGTTCTGCCTGTGATGATGTTAGCTTTGCTGGGTTTACTACTGTACATTGGACTGGTGCCTTTGTCAACCGATTGTAAAATAGTCGCAACTTAATAACTCTGCAGTATGAACAAACAAAGACACTCTGGTGGCCACCCAGGTGCTTGCTTACCCAGCAAGCACCTGGGTGGCTCATGTGTATTCAAAGCTGGAATCATGGCCTGCTGGCTGCTGCAGACACATGCAGCGTTTAAACTGCAGTTGATTATAAGTGCAGTGACTGATTATTTTGTTCTCCCTTTTCTACCATCTCTGTAGACATTTACAGCTTGGTGTAACTCTCACCTGAGGAAAGCAGGCACGCAAATCGAGAACATCGAGGAGGACTTCCGGGATGGACTGAAACTCATGCTGCTGCTGGAGGTCATCTCAGGTAAACCGAATCGTATTTAACAGGATTATGGGAATGAAAACAGTTTGCATGGGCAGGGCTGTCAGTTTGGATACCAGGATCAACCTTATAGGAATAGTTTGACATTTTGGCAAAGAACAAGTATTGTTCAGGAACAAGATGTTGTTTAACTGCCAGACATGCCCGTCATCCTCGAACTGTCTGCCTTCTTGTGTTTTCCCGTCCAGGCGAACGCTTGGCCAAACCAGAAAGAGGCAAGATGAGAGTCCACAAGATCTCCAACGTTAACAAAGCACTCGACTTCATTGCCAGCAAAGGAGTGAAACTGGTGTCTATTGGAGCAGAGGGTGAGTGATGTCGCATCTTTCTTGTAATGACATTTTCACCAGAAGGTGAAGGTCAATCACCTGACCTTCTCTGAGTTGGTTTACAGCTCAGATTGTCACCTATTGATTTTAATCAGACCATCAGCCAGACCAATAGCTGCCATTCTGTTGTAAATAGTAATGTATAATGTCGTCGCTGGCCCTCTCTCTCTCGTTACCATGGCAGTGCCGCTGGCTGCTGTGCAGTTTAATGAGATCTTTATTCCAGAGTGTTCCGGCGGAGGTTGTGCTTTGCAGTGCATTTTCTCTGAGTAGATCTTAGGATCAGCAATCCCCTCAGGGGCTGAGGCTGCTCATTGTTCAGCACAAATAACTTGGGGATGTCCGTCCTCCTCCCATTGGAGAGTAAACAACTCTTTAGCCGAGTAAACACTCCTTTCTCGCTCTCTCTCTCTCTCTCTCTCTCTCTCTCTCTCTCTCTCTCTCACTCTTTATCTATTTCCCTCTTTCACAACCAAACACACCTCTGGCTGGAATTAACAGAGTTTGCACATGTGTGCTGCAAACCGAAACTACTGTGTCCACAATATTTGAAGGCTCTTAAGGGGTCAGTTAACCCAATATACATATTATTCTGCATACCCCTTGTGGTATTTAGCCATGGAGATCACTTTGGTTTTGAGATTTCTTCTGCTGCCACAGTCCAATGGAGGAAAACATACATTTTATTATGTTGCTCAAAACGCTGAAAGATGTCATTTGAAAACCTCAGCAGGAACTTCCAGTAACAATGTCTCGGTTACTCTGGATCACCTACTATCCATACTGTCAACAGTTCCTGCTGGAGCTACTTTATACTGAAGAAATAGTTCCCATTAAAACTGATGACAAATGTCATTTTCAGTACTCTCTGTTTACACTTTATTATATTGGGAAGGCAACAGAGAATTCAAATGCAGAAATAAAAACTTTCGCACCTAAAACCAAAACTGTCTGCATGACAGACACCACTAGATTTTGGTGAAATTACCCTTTTTAGAGTATGAACTCTTGTAAATTAGTTTAATCTATGTTAAACAGGGGATCTGATCTGACTCTCCTGATGGCCCGGGCCTGTCCCACCTCAACACCACCTAATAGGGTTAACCTTTGACCCATCTCACCCCCAGTGTTCAGCCCTTCTACTGTTTCCATCAGGAGCCTTTTCTTTCTTTTACTGCCAGACACAAAGAAAGTTAAAAGAAACTCTGAGCTGTAACAAAAAAAAAACCCAAAACAAAACAGCTGCTACTTCTCCATAAACGTGGATCAATAAAACTACGGTAGTGATTTGTAATTCTTTCCCTGCCAGCTCTATGCCCACGCCCTCGCTGCAAAAATGCACAACTTATCAACTCATTTGTGTCTAATATTACGTTTTAAACTATTAAAAAGTCTTAATTTCCTAAGATAAGTGAAAAAAAGTATTATTATAACGAGCTCCCAACACAAATCAACATGTTCCAAGAACCTCCTAAAAATCATCAATCTAGGGCTGGGTATCAATACTTTTTTGTACCAATGGAAATGTGACCATGGCAACAAGAATCTCATCAGTCAATAAAAACTATACTCTTGAGGACTGCAGCTAACGATTATTTCCATTATTGATAATTCTGCAGGTTATTTTCTTGATTAATCAATCAATCATTCGATCTATAAAATGCCTGAAAATAATGACATAATGTCACAGTTTCCCAGTGCTCTACTTCATAAATTAACACAATATTACTACCATATTTGCTTTACTTTTAGAAAACAAGCCTTTTTGGCACCAAAAAGGACAAAAATTCGATTGTAGTTTTGTTTTTGCAGCGCGAGGCCGGTATAAAAGCTCCTAAAGCCAGACCAGCATTCCAGACAGATTAGCCGCCTTGAATCCCCTCCTGGTCGAGCTGCTCGGCCCTGCAGCCCAGCAGCTCCCTGCTAGCTGTGGTGGTTGGACGGGACTAGCTTGAAGGCTCAGGTCCATGCGAGTCATCAGGGGGTTTGTTGTGGGTGAGGGATGAAGGAGGGGTGGGGTGGGGGTGCAGTTTCAAATGTATTTAGCCGGATTTGTGTTCCTCCCCCAGGTTGATCAGTCATGTTCATTAGGACTAATCTCAACATGTATCTGCATGTGTCAGCCCGGGCGACCGAGCTCGACTTTTTCTGCCTCCTAATTCAATCCGAGCCGTCTTTCACGCCGCGTTACATCTACTGATATCTGACTGACGTCTCGCAGTCCCAGTTTGTCCTACACAGTCGAGCGGCTGTGGAGCGGCCATGCCCCGTGCCTTATTGGATTAGAGGGAGAAACAAATGATTATTGAAGGAGGGCAAACAGGGTGACCTGTTGAAGGGGAAGAGGACTAGACAGAGGTAGTTCATTCACAGCCTCCAACTGCAGCCACACAGCTGATTGACAGCTTAACAGCTTCAGAGTCAATTTATTGAATCATCACATGTTTCATTCATAAGAGCTCAGCACTCACTGTTTCAGTTCTGTCATCACAATGTATGATCGCGTGTTTTGGTGTTGAATCTACACATTATGTGAGTGTCAAATGAGTCGTGAGTGTTCATGAACACATCATACAGTTTTGAAATACATGGTTGTCAGTGTGCTTTCCACAAGTTACACGCTGTTATTTCTTTCTTTTGCACGCTTAATTATTAAAAGTGAAATTCTGCAAATTAAAAGTCCCTCTAATACTGTGGATAAAAGTTCAGAATGCATTAATTTTCAACTCAAAAGCCATCCAGACATCAAGGGGAAGTGTTGCTAAATATTCTTGAAAAGTCTTTTGTCTTTTATGTTTTATAACTTTTGTTTCAACAGACTATATTTCAGTGTGAATCAGATCCTCACAACACATTGTAACATAGTTATAAAAATTCTTTTGAAACAATTTATACCAGACATCCTATACAAGTCAAAAAGTTTACAGCTTTAATTTTTAAGGGAGTTTCTCCTTATTCAGACCGTATATAAATAGATTGTAAATCCCCTTAAGGCAAATTAATAAAATTGACTTGACTAGCAGCTCTGTGAGGCTGACCTAAATGCTAACATGCTCACAAAGTGTAATATTTACCCTCTTCACCGTTTTAGTTTAGCGTGTTAGCATGCAAACATTTGCTAGTTAGCACCCAACAAAGTACAGCTGATGCTGATGGGAACATTTAACAAATTAAAGGTTCAACCTTATGGTGACGCAAAATTAAAAGTCAGGGCATCACCAAAGTCCGTAGGATTCATCCTCTGGGGACCTTGAATGTCTGTAAAAACAGCAGTCCATTAAATAGCCATGCAGCCAGGATGGTCACTTTTCAACCGTATTTAGCCCAGTTTTAACCGAGTCATCGTACCTTGAAATCACAAAGTCAGTGCTAACTGGGCGTGCCTGCCAGATGTGAGAAATATAAATGGTAAGTGGCTGCTAAATGTGTAAATCTGAAAATGTAAATGTTATTGCTTTGCCCTCCTTTCAGAGATCGTAGATGGCAACGCTAAGATGACCCTGGGAATGATCTGGACCATAATCCTCCGCTTCGCCATCCAAGACATTTCTGTGGAAGGTACACTGCGCGTGTGTGTGTGTGTGTGTGTGTGTGTGTGTGTGTGTGT
>JAVQJD010054059.1:0-33088 GCA_036023655.1 Nannoperca australis
ACACACACACACACACACACACACACACACACACACACACACACACACACACACACACACACACACACACACACACACACACACACACACACACGTTTAGTCACTTTGTTGGGGACCAAGCACCAAAAGTGTGTTGCTTTCCCACTGTTCCATTAGGCTCTCTTTCTTTGTCTTACTTTTTGTTTGCAAGAGACTCCTGCCAGCCCAAAGAGGCAATTTATCAAGGCTTGGCACTAGACTGAAAACTCTGCTTTTTGATGAAGTTAATTAATCAACGGTGCCTCATGCACTAAACACAATTTAACATAAACACACTGCATTCTTGCTCCTGACAGAAGTTTCACTCAGTGTCCTGTGAATTATGGTCTGCATCAGTGCATCAGGAGGCATGTAATTGGTCTCCATTGCTCGTGCTGCATCTTGTCAGTTTGTGTGTTTGTATATTACACATGCAAAGCACAGCAGAGCACAGCTTTGTCTCTGTGACAAGAGCACCCGCTGAGCTCTGGTTGTGCACACGCATGACAGGTGACCGGCTACAACGCTGTGTTTTCTTGTGTACGGTACATATTAGCTGTGAGTTATGTGTAATGCCATTCACCTCAGACCCGCTGCCTCTCATGAGGTGCTCAGGAATGGCATAAATCTGATTTTCCATCTTCACTTCTTGCTTGCCGTCAGCCATAACTTTGACCAGGAGCACTCGAAAGTTGGATCCACCAAGGTCGAGGGCCAGGAATTCACCTTGCTCTTTAAACCAAATAAATAAAATCACATACAACATCCCATATCACACGCACACATGGAAGACACATTTTAACCAGAGTTGCTTGATCCTAAAACATTGGGACAGCTGTCTTATCCTCCTCCTTTTGCTAGCGCATAGCTATGATTTGTCACCTCCAACTGTCAATCAATGGAACTGTGTGAAACTTTCAGCAGAAATATGTATTACAAGTACAGCTGCAACTAACAATTATTTTCATAATCAATTAATCTGCAGATTATGTTCTTGATTGTCTGTGAAATTGTGTTAAAAAAACTAAAACAACAATGCCTAAGACAGTTTCCAAGAGTCCAAGTAAATTGCTGTTGTCTTTGTGGCCAACACTGCAATACCTAAACATTCAATTTATAATAAAATTAAACAAAGACAAGCAGCAAAATCTTTCAATCTGAAAAGCTGGAACAAGCAAGCATTTTTACTTGAAAAGGGACTCAAGGGATGAATTCATTAACAAAACAGTTGACAACTCATTTTCTGTTGATCTAGTAATTGATTGACAAATCGTTCCACTCTAATCAGAAGTTTGCTTGTATTCTGTTTCAATGTTCGGTATAAAACCTTCAACCACATCGCACCTCTGGCCTCATCTCAGTCACTGTAGTCAAGTGTTAGTCAAAAGCTGTGTGATCAGAAAGCCACTATTATGTTAATGTGCTTTGTGTAAAGAAAGAATCATTATTCTACAGCACAGAACTGTATGAGGCATGTTGCACTTGGTATAACCCCAGTTAACCATGGTAGGTGTTTTGAGTGGACTCTTTATCTAAACAAAAGAAGACCATTAGAACATCTATATAGCCAGATACCACTGGAGGTAAGTGAGAAAATATGTTTACAGCAGTTTCACATGAATGGGATGACTTGACTGTGTGTTCAGTGGACCCATTTTATACATGGATTTTCTATTTGAAGCAGGGTTATTACCTGTTCTATCAGGAGTGGAGCGCACAAATGTGGGCAGCATCTTGACAGCAGCTGTGGGGTTGGTGTCTCTGCACAGGCCTTTGTCCATCTCCCGTCGAAATCTTATTGAGACATCCATCAAAGTCTCATCTGACAGCTGAAGATGGTGCAGGTATTTGTCCACCTACACAATTTTGGAGAGGAGAAACGGTCACATTCAAGCTAAGAAGTCATGTGTACAGCAGCGAGGAAATAAAAAAAAATACAGAACGTAGTGTCATTCAAATTAACTAACAAGATTAGACAGCTCTGCACTGAGAGAATATAACCTGTATCACAGCTTTCTTTAGAAGGGTTTTCTATATTTTGCTTAGCGTATGCAGTGTATAGTGTTGTAGTTTCATATATGTCTGTGGCAACAGCAGCATGTTAAAAAGCCTGTAACTTGTAATCGATGCAAAACATCCTTTGTTGTTTTCACAAAAGTGGTTCTGCTTGTATTGTCACAAAGAAGCAACAGAAAATGTGACAGTGGAATCCAGCTCTGATAGCACAGCAAATTAAAGTAGTATTATAAAGTAGCTATAAACCAGATTTTCCCCATTTGATGTTATGACATTTAAAAAGGTCCAGTAAATCTACTACTGACATGTTTTCCTGAATCAGCAAGCAAGCAAGCTAGAACAACATAAAACATGGGCCTTTTGTGCAAACAAAGGTTAGCATTTTATCTATGTCTACATGACCTTATTTCAGACTTCTGAAACCTATTAAGAGTGGCAACAGCAGATCCCATACACAGAAATTCACAACACAGGTATAAAGGTATACACATCAGTACCACACAGAAGCCCTGTATGTTCTTGACTGACCCTGCAGCGTTTCCTTGGGAGAAACAAAGGGCTACCTCAAAGGGATTTGTTTAAGGGGAGACCATTTCTTTAAAAGTGCTTACTGTCATTGTTCTACACTGAGTACAGGTAAGCTGCCATGCAGGAAGCAGCAGGTCTTAAAGATTGTACAGTATGTCCTGTAACAAGAACAACCATAATTCCTCCAATTTACATTTGAAAAAGTAATAGCAGCAGGGATCCGACTATTCAACCAAGCCCATTACTCTGAGGAAATACATGTAGCGAAAGTTAAGGGAATTACGCCGTTTGCGAAGGTCAAGAGTCCCGGTAAGCTGTGACAATGAGTCAGCACGCTGCATGAGCAATACCAGGAACCTGAAATCCAAGAAGCTACATTGAATTCAGCCATCACTACTTTGATTTACACCTGTGCGTTTCCTACTGTGACAAGTCAAAATGGATTACAGTGAAATCACACTACGCATGGAACGAACTACTGTACATCATGCATGAAATGAGCCTCACGACAGTCACTGCACACAGCGCTGTCACATCACTTATGACACTGTAGGCCTTCACCGCCTGTCTGGGCACCAAGGTGATGATATTTAAGGTCGGTTTGGGTGGATATTTACACTGAGCGTGTGGAGACATCACTGCGTACATACAGTGCATGCTAGGAATGGGGTTACCTTCTTGACCACTGTTTTTACTTTCTCACAGTAGAACTTAAATAAAATGCCCCGTCATTATAGACCAAATGTCCCCAAAACACACCACATGGAGCGTTTTACACCAGTACTCACTTTATACGTTTGGTCATCATGGATTTCGGAGCCGTAATTAGCCAGCAGACTCGAGGTAAACATCTTTAGTTGGTGACGTTTGACGACTTTACTTCCTTCTCGTCCTCCTGCTTTAGATTTGCAAAAGTATGATCTACAAAGACTAAAAGTCTTTCAATAATAAATACAAAAAGACTATGATCTGTCGCTAGGTTTCTTGTGTAAAACCCTTAATTAAAAACTACAGTTAAAAACGAAGTCCTGCTAAGAAACTTTCAGCTTCCTGGAGTTGGTAGGTCGATTACGTCATCTGAAATCGATGGTGCTGATTGGCTGCAGGGAAGGCGCGAGCGTGATCCGCTCTACATCTTGCGGATGTAGAGGTCGACAAAATAATAGGACTACCTCACAGTAAGAGCCATTTCCGTGAAGCCTTTAATGTTAGTCTATAGTATATAAAAAGTATATACATTTGTTAACATAACATGTTAACATGTTAACTTAACATAAAATGCTGCTTACGTAAATCCATCACATATACGTGTGTATATGTATTTTTGTGTGTATATTTCATGATTTGTATATTATGAATGTGGTTGCTCTGTACAACTCATTTTACTTGAGTACCTTTGTACTTTCAGATTTAATGAAGGTTTTACTTGTAATAAAGTATTGCACTATGTTAGTGCTACTCTAAAAATATTGAAATACTGGTTTGAAACATTTTTTAAGGTGTTCTTGTTAGTGTTCCCACATAGACACAGAGGATAGTGTATGTTTTATTAACTTGGTGCAACCTGATGCCAGAGAATGAGGAGACAAAAAAGGAGGAGGGGGCGATACACAGACTACACCTAAAAGCCTTTGAGATTGTGTTCATGTCTCAGAAGACCTGAGTTTTGGATGCTTATAATAGATTGATTATAAACAAAAATGTCCCAGTTTGAGATTCGTGTAATTATTAGGATTATTACTACATTAAAACAGCGTTTCCAAAACTAAACCTGACAGGACACCCCTTGTGGTGAAATAAGCAGTGATCCAGGTATCAGATGAAAAACTATTTTTAGTCAGAGCGTTAAAGTTATGTTTGGTCACAAGGGGTGGCAATAGCCTATAAAAGAAGATAGCTGGTATGTGACCAGAGGCTTCCTGACAGTAGGGCTACATCAGGCCCCAGTGATATCAGGGTGGTGTTATGGAACTTCAGTTGCTGACCCAGGTCAACAAACAGCATTTACTGTGAGTGGGCACAGTGGACTGTGATTGGAGCTGCTTAGCTCAGCTCTTATGAACAATGTGCTTCCGAGGTAAGCCGGTGGTGGCTGATGTGGTGTGCTATGACCGCCTTCAGCACCTGGTTGTGGCCATTAATATACTTTTTCATAGGCCTTTGTGCTGCTCATGATAAAGGTACAGTCACATTACCTTTTTGTTTAATGAAACTGCCCCACACGTGCCCAGAAAAGGTACTGGACATCTAGTTTTTGATGCGGGTCATAAATAATATTAATCACAAACTATCAGTGTGTAGTGTGGTAATGCACTAAATAAGGTGATGAAACCTACAAAAACAAACGTCTCCATTTCCAAATACAGTGCATCCATGTTTATTTGTATCTATTTCTATTTCTCAGTCAAAGTTGAACATAGGTGAACTCTAAACTGTGAGTCTGCCATATCTGGACATCCAATCAAAACAGGAAACGCACACCCTTGAATTACTTGCAGGCTTCCTAAGAAGCAAATGTTTGTTGGACAGAAGTTTTATGAGTGAGTTTTAAGCACTTTGTGTTGTATACTTGAATCTGTAATAATATTATTTGGTATTATTAACAGAAATAATCCACTTTGAATTCCACTCACAAAAAAAATACCACTGCCAATAGGAGTGATTACAGTTACACCAATTACAGGGAGTAAGTCTTAGTGGAGATACAACAGACGTGGCTGTCAGTTAACTGACATGTAAGAATAATTAACATATTATACATTCAGGGTAACACATTTGTTAAATTTCATATGTCCGACTGATGTCAAGCCCTGTATATTTCTGCTGTATCAGCAAGCATAAAATAGCAGTATGAGGAGACTTGATGCCATGGGGTTGATATTGTGTGTGAAAACATTTTATTCTATAAAAGTATCGACATGTCAGGCAGTTATTAGGACCTTATAAATGTATGTGCAGAGTGTGGATGGTGCAGAGGACAGCATTACTGATGCAGTCTGTCTTACCCAATTCTGTACGCGTTGTACTTCTGAGAGTCTGGGGCAGGATTCTGATTATACAATTTGAAAATGGGTGATGTTGACAATTTCTACATAGCATTTTTTTCCATTGTGATGCTTTATTTTCATCATGCGTATGAATGTATGTTTGTTTTTTTATTGCTATTTTTTATTGCTATGGATCCATGCTTAAAAACAAACAGACAAGTAGATAGACAGACCTTGAAATAATGATAATTTGGGTCATTTACTTTTGGACCAGTACTGCAGAACTAATGACACTCATCAGCATCAGCTGCACAGTTTTTTGGTAGTTAGCAAATGTTATCGAGCTAAGATGCTAAACTATTATTGTAAACTTGGTAAACATTATACTTGCTTAGCATCAGCATGGTAGTTTTGTCATTATGATTGTATTAGCATGCTGGCACTAACACTTAGCTCACAGCACCACTGTGCCAATGAATAGCCTCACACAGCTGTTAGTATAGACTCCTGGAGCCAAATGTATAAACAATATGTACACACAAAATGGTGTTTTATGAAATGGTGTTTATAAAAGAAGGATGCGCGGTAAGAATGTGCCCACTTCAGGCATACTTCAGACCAGGGGTACACACTTCTTTAGAGATAGCTGTGGGTGATATTATAAGGAGGAAATTAAATATCAGGTGAAAGATGTAACCTTATAGTAACATTGAGCCATCTATTCAGGGCAATCAGTTCCACAATGAGAGGAATAATGAAAACAGAACCAGACGTACATGCAGCTTTATAAATCTGAATAACAATGCATTTGCATATTTCTGTCGTGTGTACACAGAGTTTTAGTTGTGAATCTACAGTTTTAACTAGCTGGCCCCTGATCTTGTTATACACTGAGCAGATTTAATAAACCAACATCTGTGAATGATGAGACCCAGATGATTTCTGGGTTGTCAGCATCAGATTTGTCTGTGCTCTGGCTGAACAATGCAGTAAACACACCAGCACCACATTGTGGAGTTTCTAAAGTTACACCATCTGCTGTGTAATGATTGTGCAATTGTGTTTGCAAAAGATGACCTCTTCCATAGATTCAATATGATTGTGTGATCTATAAGGAAAAGATGTTCTGAAATGTGAACAGTGAATGTAAAAATATGAGTTACGCTGAACACTGGTCAGGGAAGGATTATAATCATAAATACTGACAAAACTCAGCCTCTGTTGTCAAAGTCAAATGCTTTGTACCCATCATCCTGACCTGCACACCCGTTTTGTTCCTACTGAACATAAACATAGGGTGTGGACTGTCTGAGTATATACTACTGTATATCAGCCGATATATTGGCCAGGCCTATCTCTATCTCTACTTATGATAATGAAACATTTAATAAAAAGAGGCTATGGCTACATCAGAAGTCCTTCAACTGACAAGAATAACTGATTATTTTCAGCGTTTAACATTTTTTCCACATTCGAGGGAAAAGCACCTTCAATCATATCTTTGTCTGATTTAAGGAATTCAGTTTTTTTCTCAAATGTATTTAAGGCTTATATAATAATAATTTGTCTAAAAACATCTAGGCGCTGCCATGGGTTCTACACTTAAATATGCATAAAATATGATAATTATTAAAGTTTCATATAAAGTAATGATATCCTTTCTTTTTTCCCCTTCCTTTCTAGCTGCTGTCCTCATTCTTTCTTTATTCCTTTTCTTCCTTCATTGTGGCCTTCAACTTTCCTTATTTCCTTTCTTCAGCCCCTTCTTTATTTCTTAAGCTCATTTGAAAGCATGCAATTTCCCAAAACTGCAGAAACGGTACCCACTGAAGTGAAGTTTGAAAACACATCTTACCGGTAAAACCATTCAATAGACCCTTCTCACTGCAGAGCGGCCATCGTTAATGTTATTAATTCCACCTGTGAGTTTCCCGCTTTGGCGTCGAAATGCTGCTGTGAACAGAATCTCTCCAGCTCACGAGGCCTAATTAACCCCGGAGCGCAGGTGTGATCCCTGCCCTCTGGCGCGCGTCTCCTGCCGCTGCTGTTTGCATGAGGACATGTTCAAAAGAAATTAACAAAGCGACTGGTTATGTTACACTTTACAATGAAGGTTCCGGAGAAGGAATTAATGAGCGATATTTTGAAGCGGTTAACGGGCGAGTCTGCGCTGCCGGTATACAGCAACATTGAGAAGTTCAAACGAGGAAAGGACGGCTTGTACTTTGTCGCGCAAGAGTTTAGTGAAACAGTGAAAAAAAGAGAATTGGTCAACGCCAAGGAACGACAGAGAGTAAGTGTTCATTGGAAATAACAATGTATGGACCACGAATAAATGTGACAGTTTGGTCATGTTTGACAGGAGGGTATTCACTAAGCAGGTTCCCCTGAGAAGACGCCAGTCAGTCTGTTACTTTAGCTAACATTAGCTTACAAGTAGTCGAGCTCTTCCCTTCCCCTGTTTATCCTGCAACTAGCTCACTATAGACGCTGTAAAGCTTATAAATACTTGTAATCGACGTGGTTGCAACATTAAATACATAGAACTTACCCGTGGCCAATATTAATAAAAATACATGCCTAAATCTTGATTTAAGAGTTCTGTGTTTGGCCCTTTTTTAAATTTCAAGATGTGTAAATGCAGCTTGGCATAAAGTGGGAACAAGCAGACTTGATTTTCATAATCACAATACATTTGGATGTTTTCCTCCATTCTCATATGTCAAGTCTGAACTTGGTGTCTGGGAGATATTGTTCTAATTATAAGATATATATATTTATATAATAAATAATATGATTTGTATTGGGTATTTTGAAAGGGCTTGTCTGATTTGAAATGAAACAAGTTGAACATGTTAAGACCTGTACTGTAGCCTGCATTATGATCATTTGAGGGGTTGAAAATGACTTCCTATTGCAAAATGTGTTATTCCTATTGCATGATGTGCCTGGTTTCCCAAAACAGTGACGGCTCATGTTGCTCGAGGTGAAGAATGAAGTCAAGACAAATGTCACTGCTTCAAACCCTTTGAAATCTTTGGTCATGTGTTTTTTTATTTTTTTATTCATTCCTGTGTTTTGAGATGATGGTTTGATCATCTAAAATTCTATCTCAAGAAAGAGACCTAGTTAATATGAAACTCTGGCGTCTTTTCTAAGCAGATCAGGAACTTGAACACCATGTTCTCCCGCTTGAAGCGCATGGTGCCACTAATGCGACCAGACCGTAAGCCCAGTAAAGTGGACACACTTAAAGCTGCAACAGAATACATTCGATTGCTTGTTGCAGTTTTGCAGGACACTGACAATGTAAGTTCTGCATTCATGAGGACTATTGAATGACAAATGTCTTCTGTTGTTTTCCAAGGACTGCACTGTCACTTATTTTGAAATGTTGATTAGTGTTATTTTCTATTTCTCAGGATAATGGCGGTGGGACTGATTTCCTAAAGAATGCAATCACTTATGGTCAGACTGAAGGTTTGGCCAATGACTTATGGAGAATGGATGATGTGAGTGTTTTTCTCACTGTTGTAACAGGTGGTTTAACACTGTTAAGTACAATATTATAATAATAATCGCTCACGCCCATACTCATAGAAAAGGGGTTACCGTACGTAACAGTACGTCTGCCCGCCTGTTTATCTCTGCTGTTTTCTGGCGTGAGAATTGTTTGGGCAGCGTGAGACAGAATGTGAGTGTGCGTGTTTCATGCCAGGATTACTGACTCTAACACTGTCAAAACAATATTGAATAAATGCTCTTTGCTGTCTGATCCACACCAGGGACAAGCCCGCCAGTCAACACGTTCAGGTTCTCAGCTGAACAGACCACAGTATGAATGCACATGTCATAGCATTGTTATGCATTTTATTCTGCCAGTTGGCGACCCAATTAAAAACGGGTCTCTAACTTTGGAAAGGCTGCTCTGTTCTGTAACGTGGCAAGTAAAGGATTCCTTATTACCGCTCAAAGTTCATGTCACAGAACTTTTTTGTTTCTTTAAAATGCCTGTATTGCAAATGTTCCAAGTACATTTAATTTGAACAGATTTTTTCTTGTTTGTGTAGAGACAATAACTACACACGTTTGATTTTGTTACCACTGTTCCACTGAATAAACAGAAGCAGGGGTTTAGCCATATTTTGATAAAACTATGAGTGTTTGGTACATTCTGTCTGGTACATTCTGAGGATGGATATGGAGGTTATGCTTTTGTAAAAATGTATTGGCATTGTACAGTGCTACTTAAATTTTATTTTTTTAATTTAATTTTTTCAATCCTTGTAACTGTCATGGATTCACTTTTCAAGCTTGAAGCATGTGAGTATTTTATAGGATATATTTTTACTGACAAGCTTTTTCCTGCCAGTTGCTGAACATGTCAGAGGAGCACATTGAAGATGGATTCAATCTACCCCCAGAACCGGTAACAGAGGACGGAGAAATGACCAGGCTGGTGTTGCAACATTGTGTGATGCCTGCATACCAGCTCATCATCCAAGTAGCACCTGATCAGACTTCGGTAACTCATTTAACTTTGCTAATATTGTCCCTCATTTTGTGCTTGCTGTTTTTCAGCTGCACTCATTTCTGACGCTGACCAGGGATCTGTTGTAGTGCAGTAATTATGAAGATGGACTGTTGCTCTTATGAATCAATGTTATGTAAACTCTTTCCCAGTCAGTCAAAGGAAATATAACTCGGAAAAGGAACTTAATAGTATGTATGGTATGATATACCATACATACTATTAAGTATGTATGGTATCTAACCAGCCATGAGGCTCAGTAACCAGCCATGAGGTTACTGAAGCCATGAGGCTCAGTAACCAGCCATGAGGTTACTGAAACCATGAGGTTGTACATGCCCCCCGTCGTTTTGAAATGCAATTCTTCGATATTCTAACTGCGTTAGCAGATATATGTAAAAAAAAAATTGAACAATCTAATTAGAATCTAATATATAATGCAGCAGCTAAATAAAGGAATCGAATATATAAAATTGGACAACAGCAGCCAAAGTTGCAGCTGCGTGCGTGCGTGCGCGTGCGTGCGTGCGTGCGCGCACTGTGATGATATAAAGCTTACAAACGGGTAGTAAAATAACCTCCAAACGGATTGTTACAGTTGGGTGGTCAAAATTAGAATAAAGCACTACAAAAAAGGTGAAAATAAAATCATAATTTTGATGTAATTAACAATTTATGAAATTAAGAAATTCAGCAGTTGGTATGCATTAAATTAGTTCTACTTTATCACCTTAATAAAATATTCTGTTATAAAATAACATGTTGAGGTTTTGGGCAGTTTTTAAGTAAATGTCAAATGGATTCCTGCAGCTATTGGAGTAAGGTTGTAAAATTGAGTTAATCTTCTGTCGCCATTGGTTTTGTTATGTTGGCTTGAAATGGTTTCCCCCAGGCTTTTATTAGTTTTATTTAGAATAAGACTATTTATGTATGTTTTTGTACTTTTATTTTAGAGCTTAAATAATTCAATCTTCTGTCAGTAACCTTCTGAACCCAAGGCAGGCAGACTTCATAGACAAGTCTAAAGACAGACACTTCTCACAATAGGCAATCAGACACATTTAATTCCTGAAATGATCTGGCAGGAATACGCTACGATTACAACTGGCAATCATCACGAAGCATTTGATTGTCTTCAGTGTAGCCCTAACATCCGAGACATTCAAACTGTCCTCACGAGTGCCTCGTCATCTGATTGGATAATTCAAGGTGAAGAGGTTTGGATCAAGAAAAGACAGCCCCCCCACCCCTTGTGCCATGCCATTCACAGAATTGGCATGACGTGCTGTTCAGGTGTTAACCCTGCTGTGTCTGTCACAAAAGCTGTTTTTGTCTGGGTGAACAAGCCTCACATAAAGAAATCTGAACCATGTGTTATAAATGGCAAATGAATTGAAATGATTTTTATTCCATGAAGTCTGAGCCGGAACAAATATTAACACTAAGAACTCAGACATCACCTCTGTGTTCTTCATTCAACAGATGTCTCAACCCGTCTGAGTGGTGTTAGGGCAGATGGCTTGGACCAATAGAGGAAACATGCCAGGTTTTCTTTTTAATACATGAGTATCAAATCAGTTGTCGTAGTCGTACCAAAAGTTGGGAAGATTTTTCAAAGTCTAACCCTGTGAGCTGTAAATGACTAAATATTAGGCAGGTTATATTGGGGGGCAGAGGGGTTATAATATGAATATAATTGGTCTTATAATTATCGTAATGAAATGTAGTCGTACCAGACCCAAACATTGATCCAAGTATGCACAAATGTTGCCCCCATGTGGTCTGAAAGATGACTGTTTTGATGACGATACCAAACGCAGGCCTTATCACAGGAGACGTTCTGACGTGTCGCAGCAGGAAAAGCACAGGTGTAAATAATCCAGTGAACGAAGGGTGCTGGCTCGGTCAGCTCACTGCGACACTTGAATAGAACAAAGCCATCGTTATCATTTATCAGCAACACCTGTGCTTTTCATCCAATGATGAGTCAAATGTCTGTGACAAAGGCGTGTTGCTTGATATTGCGTCCTTTCAGTTAGCGACTTAATTTTCCAACTAGAGTAACTGTTGGTATGTTAAATGATCTATTCTTAAGTGAACTGCATTTTTAGTGTCGTGTCCTGCTATCTTCCTGCTGCCACCACTTCACTGCTACTGTTTTAGAGGCCCAGCACACAGATGGATGTTTTCAGTTATTCTGGCAGATTAGACTTCTGCTCAAATGGAAATATTCCTCAAAAAAGATCAAATTTCCAACTGGTTTGAAATGCAATGTTCCAGTGCCCTCTTCTGGTTAAATGTTTCAAGTCTGTTGCTTCCAGCATCACTGTTAAATTGGATCGCTGGTGTCTTCTGTTGCACCTGTGATAACTTACAGGGACCTCAGCATGTACCAAAAACACCTACAGTGCAGTGTGGAGGTGGTGGTGGGGGGTGCTTCAGACAAGTCATTTCTATCAACAAGTCACTCGAACTGTAGTTGTGTGATAGGAGCTGTTATTTTAGATAAACTAATTCTTGTTTCCTTTTTAGGGACCTGTTGCTTTTGAAGACAGGCTTTTTCTTGAAGAAAATTCAAATGTTTTTGTCTTATTTAATTCATTTTTATATGTATTTTTTTGTTTGCGTAAATGTGTTCTGTTTACAGACTTTCAGTTTTTGTTTAGAAAATTTCAGTTAGTGTTTTTGTCTTCTGTTGACGTCTAATGGATGCCTTTTTGTTCAGCTTCAACGCTTCATGGTACCAAGACGTAAGTCTGGTAAATATTAAATGAATATTATCAGCATTGTAAATGTGTCCATATAATTGAATCTGGTTTGTCATGTTAAAATCTTTCAAATACGTTTTTGTATTTCATCACACTACAACCACGATCGTAACCACTGGCAATATCAAAAGGTGAGAAATGTAATTACCCATAATTTGTGTTTTTATTTCATCCTTAATGTCTTTTAGATGCCCAAGTTTTCTTTCTTTTTTTTTTTTTTTTGTTGAGGTGTAAAATGTTTTAATTAGCCTAAGTAAAAGTAGCATTACCACACTAAGAATACTCCACTACACGTAAAAGGCCTCATTTCAAATGTTTACTTCAGTAAAAGTATTAAAAAAATGTACACACACATTCTTAAAGGGTCTGTACAGACATGCTCATGTTTACAGACATGATCAATGGTTATAGCATTGTGTATATTATGTTGTGCATGTAAAATCTTTATTTGCAAAGGAACTAGTAGTAACCACAGCTGTTGAGTAAATGTAGTGAAGTAAGAATATTAACTTCTGAAACGTAGAATAGAATTATAAAGTTGCAGGAAATGAAAGTACAAGTATCTAACTACAGTACTTGTGATGGTATACATTTCATTTTATACCACTGTTTATTTGTGGGTGGTGGTCTCAATACAGATGTGACAAAGCCGTGTACGAGTGCAGGCTCTGCATTACAACAGAAGGTGGCGCTGGTTTGGTGTGATATATTTTGAACTGGGCCTTGCCAACTAAACATCGTTTTAGGAGACAACATTAGAAAGCCTACGTGGGTAGGCTTAAACACAACATCCAAGTGCATTGCTATGAGTGATTCCCACTGTAGTTGCATAAGTGGGAGCCCTTGGGTGTCAGACTGAGGACAGGCGTGGCAGTGGGCTGGTCCAGGCGCACTGAGCGATCAAAAACATCAGGGTCCATTGACTTGGTATCAGCTGGGGCCCTGAAATAGTCTGACAAAGGAAACCTGGCGTCGCAAGCCACTCCTGACAGATCTGTTGTAATTAACCGCGTCTGCCTATTCTGAGGACGGCTTTGGGCGGTGGGTGTGCCGCACCCACGCAGAGGACCCTGTCCTGGGAATGCACTGAGGTGAGTATACTGCCCGATAATATTTGTATTCAGTTATGTCGAACAAGGCGATCGTGGGTCCTCCCTGACGCGTGCATGAGCGGTGTGTGCACATTTCACCGTTGATGTCTGTCAGACACGGCAGCCTACTGATGGTTACCGTGTTGTTGTCGGTTATGCTGTGTATCCCGCTCCCGATAGACTTTACTAGGCCTATGTGCTTGTATAAAATGATTTAAAATGACAGTTTTTCGGCGCACAGCACTTTCACCTTCTTGTCCATGTTTTCGTTTCTTCATGCAGAGAAAGGCCCGTGATGAGTGCACGGTCCCATATGTGCAGTTTGTGTCGTGTATTCAGAGTGAGACTGGCTGTGATGGCAGTGCTTTAGTCATGCAACGTCTAATCTCGCCCATTCGCACTCCGGCGCTGGCTTTTTGTTTTTACTGTAGCGCGACCAGTCTGTTCCGGTCGGTTTCAGGATTAATGTACTGAGCATGTAGCCGTTGAGCTCATTTGAAATGTGATGGTTTTTAATGCGCGTTCCTGACAGAGCAGAGTCGTGCAGTGTTGTGCCGTCGCTGCTGGCCTCTGCATGTTGCGGGTGGCCATTAGCGGATCCGCTGTGCTGGTGCTGAGGCTGCAGCGCGTGCGATTGTTGCTAGGCAGCCGTGCAGAGCGCGGGCCGTTAGCGGGTGGTGGAAGTGGGATGTTAAAAACACATTAAACGGTATTGTACGTTCATGTTGAAACACGGCGCTGTAGACACGCAATATGATGACCTGCACCCACAGGACTCTGATCAATAAGCCTGCCCTTCCTCCCCCACGTGGCACAGGCTCTTTGGGAGTGGAGCATGCAGATTTCTATCTGCCACAGCACAATGGCAGACATTGAACCATGGATGGATTCATCTCAGCCACAGCAGTGCAAAGGTTGATGTTAAAGTCAGTGTTAGTGGAAATGAGTTTCTATTCTCAACCGTCTGCCCATTCCTATAAAATGTGTCAGGTGGTGAATTACTGAAGAGTGTCATACAGAAATCACATGGTCTTATAGAAACTGATTATACATTGCAATATGGCTTGTCCAAAACACATCATGATTTTTGTTTTTCTTTAGTCAAACACATATATCACGTTTATAATTATTGAAACACAAACATGAGGTTTTGAAGGGCAAGTAAACAAATGATACCAATTAGGGGATATGTAACACTGACAAAAAGACACTGCAAGGTCTATAAAGGTATTTATATATATATATACATATGCAGCTTATTGGAGTTTCTGTCGCATGAGGAACAATAATCCAATAATATGTAGTTAATGAAAAAGAACATTAAAACTCCCTTGACTTTAATGGACCCCATCGTTTGCTTCAGCCACCTTTCTATTTGCTCCTTTAAGTGTTTTGTGTAGCTTATTTTGATGTTGCTTATTTACATTTACTGCTGTTTGCCAAGGCGGAAGCCAAATTTCCCATTAGAGGCTGTAGAGACTGGAGTTTCCTCCTCCACAGTCAACAAAGTGTGTTATACTTCTACATCATTTATGCATTAATGCATTTTTATCTTGTGTATGCTGTATTTCTGAACAGCACTCAGTCTGCTAGATGTTTAGAGTCAATGAGTTCATTTATTAGGAGGTTGAATACAGCAAATACGATGATTTGCTGTGAGTTATTTCAGCCAATGAATACAAGGAATGTTTGAAGATCACATATTCAGCTTTATCTTATTTTGAAAACTGGTTAGTAAAGGTAGTGGTTTGTTAGAAACTAGTTACATAACTGGTTGGGATCCACTGACCAGCCATGATGACATAAACCGAAATGAAAGCGAAGCCAAAGAAAATCAATCAAGAGCTACTTAAGTAATTATAGCCCTCTGTGCCTCTCACTGCTGGATGTCAGTGCTCAGACACAGACCTCCTAAAGTCTCTGCAATTTACAACAGTCAGCTCCAGTGTGTGTATGGGAAAATAATGTACACCAAAGAAAATTGACCTCACCTCTTTTTAGGGTATGGATTAGGCCAAAGATCTCAGGATCTTGCAGCAGAGCAGAGCAGCATTAAATAAGCTGATCGGTGCATTCCAGTGATGGATACCGCTGCACGATTTTTTGTAAAGGTACTGAATTATTGCTGATTATTTCAGCAATATTGAAATGCAGATGTTGCAGTTTGACTCTAGAAGAGTAAAGTGGCAGGAAATTGGCTTCCCTACTTCCTGGCATTTTATGATTGTGTGCACTATCAGCCATCACAGTGCAACTAAAGAGAAGAGAAGGAGGCAGTGACGATGGGGCCAGCAGCCAGATCCCTGTCTCCCCTCACTCATTAGGACCCTCCCTGGAGAGAGAGGCTTTCTGTCTGCAGCAGCTGGGCCCTGTCTACCTCCAGAGAGAGAGAGTCACATACACTGTTAACCAACCTTTATTGTGAGAGAGACCGAGAGCTGCTGCCTCAAATTTAGGCTTAGATACAATTACTGTTACATTTAAAACAAGCAGCATGTTAATACACCCATCTGAATACATTTTAATGTTAATGATATAAATAGCTATCTGAGTTTCTGACAGCTTAAAACCAAAGACTGACCTTCAAATTAAAAGGAAAACTTTTTTTTTTTTAAGTAGATACTTTAGATTCATGATAAGTTAAACAGAGCAGTTTAAATCATCAAAAGATATTTGTAATGATCTGGGAGACATTTGGCTGGCAAACAACATAATGCTTGTATGTCCATGTTTAGGGGGTTTAGTGAATGGCTGATGGTGTTTGATTGGTAATTATTTATGTAATGCTTTTGAGCGCAGGAAGCCTGACATTGTCAGGATAAAGTGCCCCGTTTATCCAGAAACTACATTAAAGGTTTAGTCATCTGTCCAAGTTTCACGTGCGCGATGCAACGAGATTTAGTAATGCACATGGATCTGATGTAACTTTGTTTTATGCTGTTGGAGTGAGCGTCTAAAAGCTTGTCCTGGATGTTAGAGACATGAGGGATGGGACTGACAATGCATTTGATCAGGGATGCACAAATAGTTGTGTTAAAGTGATGCAACTAATCAAGTAAGTAATTGAGTCAGTTAGTGCGATGTAGCACAGGAGAGGGGGTGTGGTGTGTTTGGGACCTTATCTGCTCCCTGCAGCTGTGTGTGTGTGTGTGTGTGTGTGGGTGTTTATGGGGAGTGGCCGGCTCTTTTCTGAAGATCCTTACGGTAACTCTTTACTCTTTCTCCAATTACCGAGCCGTATCACCAGCTAACTTCCTGTTAGTGGTTCTGACGCTGCTGTCTGCATGTGAGCTCTTACTGCTAATGCTGCATTTTCTGGAGCTCTGCACTTCCACTGGCCAGTGCCCTGAGGAATACAGCATCCTTCATGTGAGGGTAGGTTTTTCATCTTAATGCTGCCATTTGAAAATACAAAGAAATCAAGACGTACTGTGCAAAATAGTGTTATTTTTGTAGGCTGTTTATTTTTGTAGGCTACTTGCCAACAAGAAACTAAGCTTTGATGTTAATGTAAGTTTCAAAATGATTTGCTCCGGGTTGAAGTGAGCGTATTGATTGAACTGGCAATTATTTAATGTTTGATTGCCTTTGCTGCATCTCTTGATAGTTTTTAACTTCCACTGAGCTGATGTGCACCACTGGATCCTTAGGCAGGGCTTTTGTGGACTCTTGAAAGCTTTTAGGCTCAGGAAGATTAGAAAATAAAATTCTGCTCACTGAACTCCCATTTGCACATATACTTAGTTTCTAAGGATAAGCCATTATGGCAATGAACTTTTCATCCAAGATTATGGCTGCTGCTAGTATAACAATTGTAATTTTCTTAAAACCTAATTTTATAGACTTGCTTTTTGTGAGGCCTTTTAATGTTATTTTCCATCTTTCATCTTAAAATCATATCTGCCCTGTCGCTGTTGTACTGTACATTGACCTCAACCTCATTTACCCGCTCGGTTGTCAGCTTGTTGTGTGCTGTGTTAGCATCATCAGTAGGTTTGTACCTCAGACTCATCCTGTATGAACCTCCTGCCATAAGGAAAGGCCAGTCCAGTTGCCATGAATTTTTTCAAAAAAGTAGGGGCGTGTGCAATTTTATGATTTGATTTAATATGTTGTGATGTGCTTTCAAGCTGATCTCCACACGGTTCTAAAGCTGAATTCACAATTTTTTCTGTTTTGTAAAATTTGGACTGCATCTCATTGGTATCTTTATTGTAAACACCAAATAGCACTGTATATAGACTACTTGGAAGTTTAATAATCCAAACTGTGGCTCAATGCTTGCTTTGGGTCACCTGTATCTGCCATTTTAAAGGGTGCCCTTTAGTAAGGTGTAGCTGTTGCTGTCACTCAATGCTGTAAAATAAGTTAGTGTGATGTCTAAAGGAGTGGAAGCCTGTGAAAAGGGGTGTATTCTGCCACACCTAGCTTTCGCCATGTCCCTTGGAAAATGCCAGAATAGTCAAAGTCAGTGTTTGAAAGCCTAGATGCTTAGTGGGTTTTGCTGATCTGTGGCCTGCAGCCAGAACCAGTGGTTATGGATTGGGGGGGGAGAGAGAGAGAGAGAGAGAGAGAATGGGATTCCTGCTTAGTATCTTTGAATGAAATAAAGAACACTTGGTTTAAGCATTTTAATTATTATTATTAGCATAAGAATAGTTTGAAATTTTGGGAAAGCGTATTGCAAAGAGTGGAAACGGCTAACTGTCCAAAGCTAACAAAATCAGCCAGTTGCCTGGCAACCAGGGCGGGTCCAGTTCTGGGAAGTCCTGGCCAAGAAATAGCCTGGTGGTTACCTCTTGCTGCCATTTACAGTCTATACTGTGTACATTACATGGGTTAATTATAATACTGACACTCTTTCTCTACAGTTCTCTCCACCCACCCTTGGTTGTACACCCTCTGTAAAATAGTAGAAGATGAGCAAGTCCCCCACCCCCAAAGGCACCCCGGTGCAGCGGAGCCCCAGCGATGGGG
Source organism: Nannoperca australis (assembly GCA_036023655.1). Lineage (NCBI taxonomy): Eukaryota > Metazoa > Chordata > Actinopteri > Centrarchiformes > Percichthyidae > Nannoperca > Nannoperca australis. The sequence continues at coordinate 18,917 of JAVQJD010054059.1, forward strand.
TCCCTGAGGGCCTCCAGTCTCCTCAGCATTCCACACCTGGCTCTGGACCCCAGCATAAGAAACACATCTCCAGCCTCCTGCAGAGTCCGGTGAGATGGCCGTTTGTCTGTGTGTGTGATTTATTGTCTGTCATTTTTCCTTTTCCTCTTAGTTTCTGTGTCTCCTCTACTCTCTGTGTGGTTATCTCCTCACATTAGAATAAATCTGTTCACAAATGCCACTTGACACGTTGGGCTTGAGTCAGTGCTGGACTCCATTCTTAGTGCATGATTATGTGTGTGTCTGCATGTGGGAGGGCGACGGTGATGCTGATGAAGTTGTGTGTGAAGTGGAGAGCGTGACCATGAAGTGAAAGGACTGACTCATTAAATATGTTTGCTCCCCCTCTCCCCTGTAGTGTAGGCGTGTTTGTTAATCAGTGCATGTGTTCAGAGCCCCCATGAATCTTTATGTGATTGTAGCCTCTTAAATTATTCTGATGGCACGTGTTTTCCTTTGTGGAAAGAAACAGAAATGTTTGAATCCTACACATTAATTCAGTATGATCATGAAACTGAAATAATTTTATAATGTGTTGTCTGATTATACATGCATGTGTGATATAATGTATGCATAGTTGCAGCACCTTACAATATGTTAATATCTGTGTGTGTGTGTGTGTGTGCGTGTGTGCGCGTGCGCGTGTGTGTGTGTGTGTAGTCATTCAGGGAGGAGCTGGATGTGCTGATCCAGGAACAGATGAAAAAGGGTGGCAGCTCATCCAACCTATGGGCACTGAGACAGCTAGCTGATTTCATGGCCTCACATGGCTCTCCGGCCGCCCTGCCCGTCTCCCCTTCTAGTATGTGCACAAGACTTCACCATAAACCTCTGACATACTACCATAGACCATTCAATTAATGAATCTCTATACATTCATTAATTGGAGTCAGAAAGCACTAGGACCAGAACACATTTTTCAAGTTTAAACATTTTGCGCAGATATGTGTTCGCCTTAATACAAAACCACCCAGAACTTTGTGTTGAGCCTGAACTCACCTGTAAAATGGTCACATGGATGATTACATGGGTGCTCCATAGTTTTCATGGCTCTGTTTATCCACTATAGCACAGGTGTATCTATCTGCTTCATTGTTAGTTTGATTATTATTCACATACGTAAACACTGTTTGCCATGGACAGACTTTCTCAATAGACACGAAGTCACACCAGAGCATCCAATAACTTAAACAATGAAGTGGGCAGGTGACTTTACTTCATTGTTAGCCTGGAGGCCCCATGGTTATTCTGGGTGATCCATTGAACTACCTGAGCTACCGGTAGCAGTTAGCATGAGCTAGCATGAGTCAAACTTCATTTTTAAACCAGGTGTTCTCTCATTAGCCTGGGTCTTCCATTGTTAACTTTGGATCCATTATTAGGCAGTCAACTTAACATTAATCCGGATTTGTTCTTTTCATTATTAGACCGGATGTTGATCACATACAAAAGCAAAGACATTCAGCTTCCGCCTTACTGCCATCATCGCTGCCACTCTTTTGCCGGGTGTCCCAAAAGATGTTAGATGCATGTCTGGAACAGGTGTAACTAATAACATTAAATAATGGCTGCATTCCATTTACACAGCTGGTCCTCGGATTGTGCATAAAGCACACCGAAGTGTAGAAACACATGTGTCCCAATTCAGGAGTTGCAGCGTTCGAAGTGCGCATTTGAAGGCCGATTACGTCACAGCGTCGCGACAAGGCTGTCCCAATCCAAAGGTAATTCGAAGGGTACTTTGAGTGCGGTCTACAAATGTGTCGTTCTTTTCCCATCAAATGAACGACGCATCAGATGTATCCTTCGCAGCCTAGGCTATCCCACAATTCATTGCGCGCCGGTGACAAATGACTTTTTTTGGAAAATGTATAAATAAAAGTGTACTTTTCGGTCGCTGAGTGTATATATATAGTATTATAATGTAAGTTTTGTTTAGAAACACTAAAGCAGCTAATGAAATATTTGTTACATTAGCCAAACGGTGATTTTAACTAGCTAATGTGAACATTATTGTTGGGTGAAAGCACACAGCTTAATTCAGCTTAATCCATTTTTTTGCCCGGCCATGGTCTTCCCTCAGCCTGAGGTACATCACATGCCGGCACCTGCGGTGAAATATCCCCATCTCCTCCAGTAAAGCATGAAACAAAAAAAACACAAAAACGACTTCTGGCTCCATCTTTTGGTCCTGTTTGTTAACAGCGGGAGAAAGGAATGGCAGTTCGTGACGCAACGGTAAGGGTGGGAACAGTTGGTGACGTGAATCTTCTGTAGACCAGACCGTCCCATTACAGTCCAACTTTTCCCGTCTGTGCGGCCTACGAACAACGCGGCCTTCGTAGACCGCATACTTCGAACGCTGCAGCCCCTGAATTGGGACACAGCTACAATTCAGACAATATTGTTTCCCATAATTTGTATAGGAAAATATGTTTGTGATTCTTTTAGTGAAGTTCAAACAGTGGAGGATATCCAGTATATAGAGTACAGCACCAGTATATCAATTTCCCCTTGTCTGCCTGAAAAGCCAGGCATTCACTTGTGCTGTGTGGACTTAATTAGCCCTGGACTTGAGGTGTAGGGAGGCTCCTAATTGGTTTCATTTATCTGGACAGCTACGTATTGACAAGGGCTTGCTGAAGAATCTCTGTGGGTGCTCGTGACATGCCTCCAGATATGCATGAGGCTAACACATAGGGATCTACTCTGCAAGCTCATTATTCTAAAATATGGATGCAGGGTGAGGTTTTGAGCTCTGGGCACATTAGGTTTACACATTTTTTTAACTTCTGGAATCTCTAGAGATTAAGCATTTTGTGACAGATTGCTCGCTGGCCTCAGACTCCACTGAAGAATCAATTGAGTTAGATAATGGGTATGATCTATTCACAGCGTTTCTGAATGTCTATGCCTGTTCCACTTACCTCCTTCACACACATATTACGCTGATGTGTGGAGGCAGGCAACAGCACACACACACCCTCCTAAAGCTTGGCTTGACTTCTGTCATGAAGGAGGCAGCTGGCTTCACTGACTGCCCCGTCCTGTCTGCTAATGAGGTCCTAATGTAGCATTTGCCCCTCTATGTTTGGCATGAAGGAGACTGTGATGAAGTTAAAGATTTCAAGCCATCTCAAATCAACTGCTTATGAAGATGTGTGTCCTTTAATTTCATGTATGCAGTCTACTCTTTCAATTATAACACTATTTTTAGAATGCAATTATTATATACACTTCCAGCTCTGAGATAAAGTCTCAGCCTTAGCCTGGAGTATTGTATAACAGTACTGTGCAGACTCTCACAGTGAGGTACCACATAATTGACATCAGTGTGACTTTCTATGTCTAAACGGAAGAACAACAGCAGCTCTTTCATGTGTTCACCTATATATATCTCTATTTTGTTGCCAGCCATTTGTGGCTGCCTGAGAAGCAGTGAGCGATGACTGCACACAGCACATAGCCAGTATTAATCAGTTGGAGCGATAGAGGCAGTCAGGGAGGAGCAGGCAAACAGTTGCTAGGCATTTCTCCCTTTCTCTGCAACACAGCAGCATTTTTCCTCAGGTATTGCTGGACAGAAGGCTCTCTAGGGGAAGGCTCACATTGTTGGCAATATTGACTGAGTTCACATAATGACTGTGAGCTCACAAAATGTCAGTCCATGACGCAACACCTGGGCCCAGACTGTGTCATGGTGCAGCACCAAAACCAAAATCCTGTTCTACAATCTACAGTGAACACGTATATTGGTTTCATATCATTTTAGTTGATCCAACTTTATCCATCATTATTGATATTCAGTTAGCATACGCAAGTGATAGTTGTTCTGTTGTATTGTGGTGAATAACTTGGAGTTAACACTTTTATTAGTTTTAGTTTTTTTAGAGGCAGTTATACGATTACACAACACCATAAAGTTCAAAACATATGTTTTATTTAAAATGTGATTGGTACATGTATTGCTCTCATGATAAGTTGTTTACAAGTATATGTTTAGTAAACTATAAATAGAAAACTGGACACTCTTGTAAAGGACATTCTTGATCTCAATGAGGTTTTCTTGGTTAAAGAAAAAAAAAAAAGAAAGAAATCACAGATGGTCCAACATCTGGGGAGGTTAAGATTATTGACCATTCACAAAGTCCAGGCCTTTTCCCCATTTCTGAGCATAATTCTCCACCTGGTTAATGAGACAGAGATACTATTCCTCGTATGCTGTTTCCAGATGAACAATACCATACATTCACTGAGGGAAATCAGCGGACTTCCACTTAAAAACTAGTATTTTCCTACCCAGCATAAGAGCTGAATCCTGACTGCATCTGACGTTGGGAGATGGTACATTGGTAAGGAATCACCCCAAATGTACAAACTAGGATAAAATGGAAGGAATAGAGAAGGTATAGAGTGCCATCATCCTTGTGACATCTCCAGCCCTTGGACTCTCCTTCAGCTTAGCTGTGAATACCTTTGAAGGATTTCAGTACATTTTATATATCATCTTAATCTGGATCTTGTTTTAATCTCCCTGGACATTCTCTTTAAATCCCTCAGAATTCTTCTCCACACTTTCACAAGAGGTTGTTGGTTTTCTCTACCCCCCAGCCAATGACATTTGGTTATCTGGCTGCTCTGCCTGCCCTTTTACAATTTCTATAGGAGTACACACGTGGACAAAATTGTTGGTACCCTTCCATTTAAGAAAGAAAAACCCACAACTGTCACTGAAATAACTTAAAATGGACAAAAGTAATAATAAATAAAAGTTTTCTGAAAATAAACTAATGACAATTAGACACTGCTTCAACATGTGGTTCAACATAATTATTTAAAAAAACAAACTAATAAAACTGGCCTGGACAGAAATGCTGGTAAAGATTGAAAGTAATTTGACCGTAGGGACATGTTAAATTAAGGTGTGTCTTGTAATTAGCAACACAGGTGTCTTCAAACTTGTCAGTCTGCCTATTTAAAGGGTGAAAAGTAGTCACTGTGCTGTTGTCATGATCCCTGATTCTTGGTTTCTGTTTTATTTTGGTAATTCCTGTCTGTCTCCCTGTGCCTTCCTGTCTGTTTGTTTCCCTCCTTAGTTTGATTACACTCACCTGTGTCTTGTTACTCACATGTGTCTCATCCCCTCGTTTGCCTTCCTTATTTATAGTGGTCCCTTCCCTTTGTCTCTTGTCGGATCATTGTCGGTGTTGTCTATGTTCTGTTGGTGTCAGATGTTCCTGGTTCCTGGTTCCTGGTTCCTGGTTCCTCATGTCTATGTCCTGCCATCTCTTCACTCCTGTGCTTTTTGGGGTTTGTCAGTTTTGTTTGCTTTAAATAAATTGTTTTTTTGTTACTGTTGCAGTCTGCTTTTGGGTCATTTTCCTGCTGCCTCATGACTTGCCCTGACAGCTGTTTGGTATCATGGTGTGTAACACACTGAACATGGACCACAGAAAGCTAAGGAGAGAGTTGTCTCAGGAAATCAGAAAGAAAATTATAAACAAGCCTGTTAAAGACAATCTCCAAGCAGCTTGATGTTCCTGTGACTACAGCTGCACATATTCAGAAGTTTAAGGTCCACGGGACTGTAGCCAACCTCCCTGGACGTGGCCGCAAGAGGAAAATTGAAGACATGGATAATACGACTGGCAACCAAAGAGCCCAGAATAACCGGTGAACTCCAAGCTTAAGGTACATCAATGTCAGCTCGCACCATCCGTCGCTGTTTGAGCCAAAGTGGACTTGATGAAAGATGGACAAAAATAGGACACCATTGTTGTAAGCAAATCATAAAAAAGAGAGCCTGGAATTCGCCAGAATGCATATTGACAAGCCACAAAGCTTCTGGGAGAATATCCTTTGGACAGATGAGACAAAACTAAAGCTTTTTTGCAAGTCACATCAGCTCCATGTTCACAGGCGCAAAAATGAAGCATACAAAGACAAAAACACTGTACCTACTGTGAAACATGGTGGAGGCTTGGTTGTGTTCTGGGGCTGCTTGCTGCATCTGGCACTGGGTGACCTGAATCTGTGCAGGGCACAATGAAAGATCAAGTCTATCAAGGCATTCTGGAGCCAAATGTGCTGCCCAGTGTCAGAAAGCTTGGTCTCGGTCGCAGGTCATGGGTCCTCCAACAGGATAATGACCCAAAACATACAGCTAAAGCCACTCAAGAATGCCTAAGAACAAAACATTGGACCATTCTGAAGTGGTCTTCTATGAGCCATGATCTAAATCCTATTGAATATCTGTGGAAGGAGTTGAAACATGCAGTATGGAGAAGGCCCCTCACACCTGAGACAGCTGGAGCAGTTTGCTCACAAGGAGTGGGCCAAAATACCTGTCGACAGGTGCAGAAATCTCATTGAGAGTTACAGACATCGCAGTGATTGCCTCAAAAGGGTGTGCAACAAAATATTAAGTTAAGGGTACCATCATTTTTGTCCAGGCCAGTTTCATTAGTTTTTAAATTATTCTGTTGAAGCACAAGTCAAAAGCAATGTCTGATCGTCATTAGTTGATTTTCAGTGAATTTATATTATTACTTTTGTCGGTTTCAAGTTATTTCAGTGACCATTGTGGGTTTTTCTTTCTTTAACAGAAGGGTACCAACCACTTTGTCCAAGTGTTTACTCCTATAGAAATTGTAAAGAGGCAGGCAGAGCAGCCAGATAACCGAATGTGATCTTAACATCTGCCTCAGCTGTACTTTGTGTTTACATGCTGAACATGGTAAATATTATGCCTTTGCTTTATTACATAACATTAGGATTTAGCTTTAAACACTACTGTGCCTAGGAACCATTGACTGTATATAAAGATTCCTCCCACTATACAAAATAAAGCTTAAAATACCCCGGATCCCGATGCTGCTGGTGATATCATTTGGAGCTAGAGTCTGCACCGCAGTGATCTATGGTAGAGTCGGGGTGTCTTTTTGGATAAATCAACAGACTGACTAGTTACAGGAGAGAATCTCTAAACATCAATTATGTTATGTTAATTCTAATATTACTGTAGAATTTTAAGAAAATTACTGTTTTATTCAAGTCCGAAGACTGATCCATATTGGCCCCTGTCACCTCACCAGATGTCTGAAGACTGAAAGACTCTGCTCATCTTTGGGAGGATGATCTGTGGGCTTTTATGTTTTAATAACAGAAGATCAGCTCAGGAGATTTCCAAAACCCCTTGCGGTGTTTTCCTCACAATATTGGGGGGACAGAAGCCAACACTGTGCAGAGGAAAATTCAAAAGAACTCTAGTCTCTCTTCTCAACCTTAACAACTAATAAATGAGGTTGCACAGCCACATGCAGTTTTCATAATCACAATGTTTTCTATCAGGCCTTTTGCAAAAGCCAGCCTTCTATCACATATCATTTTAATTGGTTCCCTTCACCAGTAGAATTCCCAGATATGCCCTGTAAATCCAAAGTAGTTGCAGCTTATTAGGAATAAATGTACTGCAATGAACGGATAACATTGGAGTTTAATTGAAGGAATATGTTTTTCCCTTTGAAGTACTGCCTTTCAATGTGTCAGTCTTCTCACTGTTCCTCGTGTTAGAACTAAACAGGGGGAAGCAGCGATTAGTTTCTATGCCCCAGTTATGTGGAATAAACTCCCAGAAAGCCTCAGGTCTGCCTCATCAGTAAACTCCTTTAAATCAGGGCTGAAAACATTACTTTTACTACGGCCTTTAATTCAGGAAGCTAATTTTCTGCACTGTAGCTTTTAAATTCTACATTTTATCTTTTAAAACTGCTTTTTATGTTTTTTCATTTATGATTAGTTTTAACTATTGCTTTCTGTACAGCACTTTGAATTGCATCAGTGTATGAAATGTGCTATATAAATAAACTTGCCTTGCCTTGCCTTGCCTTGCCTTAAATGTAAGTATATGGATATGTGCTGACTGTGTGTGTGTGTATCTGCAGATGTGTAAGCATGTGTCTGGGGTCTTTCCCTGTCTTCTGATGGGATTAAATCAGCTGCTGCCTTTTTGAACTCCCATGTTTTGTGCCACTGTCTGCACACACCGCAAAATGAAGTGAAATCTATAACGCTCTGCCAACAACGGGCTGCAACACAGCACAGCAGCTGGTGTCATCGCCTTTTAACTCACCCACGTCTCATCCGCACACTGGACCATTTACAGGCCCGTACAATCCCCACGAACACACGCTCATGCTGAGATAATGGCAACGTCACTCCAGATATCAAGAAAGCTGCTGTGCCATCTTTAAATCCAGCTCTTGGGAGAGAATGTGTGACGGCGTGAGGAGAGGAGGAAAGTGGAATGACATAACCATGACATATACAGTATATGACATGTATCAAGGTCACACATTAGCTGATATTTCATAGAGAAGGAAGGCACTTCACTGCCATTTGTAAGCATTAAAAATACATACAGTGGTATTCAAATATGGAGCACTCTGAGGTACAGGAATGGGACATCACCATAGACTAAATGGCATCTCTAAATATGGACATTTATCCTGACAGTATCAATTAGGAAGCTCAATCTCTACTAAAGCTACATATGTTTAAGGATCATTTTACCATTTGCCACCTTAGAAGGTAATTCTGATTTACTCTTATATTCAGAGTTTTGGCCATCTTTCCTATTGGTAATAATAACATTTTAACCACTAAATTCTGGTAAAGTCTGGTCTATTCTATATTTTCTTACTGACGACAAATTGTCAAAATGTCTGTAGCTCTCAGCTCTAAGGCCATTGGTAAATAGAAAATATTTGAACATTACAGACCTGTAAAATAATACAAATGTAATCAGTTTATGAGTGTTTGTTGAGATGGATATTTTTTTTTTATCATTCAACAAACATTTGTTTAGCTTCAAACAACCTCCTTTCTGTTTTTTATTTCAGAAAACAGACAGCCAGGGAATACTGAAGAAACTCCAGGAAGGCAGGTCACCTGAGCTGCATCTGTCGACCCCAGCACAGACTACTCTGCATGATGCACACGCACGCACACACGCACACACACACACACACACACACACACACACAGGGAACTGTACGACCTGTGGCCAACACTTCATCTGTTACTGTCTGTTGGTAACATCATTAATTCTAATAATTAATAATAAAACATAAAACTCATAAATATGTACCAACACATTTGCACATCATATCCAAATGAATGTATTCTCTTTATAAAGCCATCCAACACACACACACACACACACACGCCTGTCCAGGCCCACATCAATAGAAATGCTTCTATCAGGACACACTCCATTCTGGTGTACCTGCTCTGCTCTTTAATGATCTCTAATTAGACAGCAGTAATCAGTCGTCGACCAGAAAAAGGCGACGGGCCGTTTAAAGTTCAACAGGTCAAACTCTGCGGGCACTCAGACCTGAGAGGCTACTGGAAGCTTTTGAATTGAAGGCTTTCATTTCACAACACTGAAGCGACACAGTGTGTGCTGATCAATGACTCAAATGCTGATTATTATGACTAAATGCATATTTTCTACAGACAGTGAGAACTAACGAAAGACAAGGACATAACCTTTAGAATATAGTTTAATTTGCATGTCACCATGTTGTACTGAATTTATGTATAGATACTGCATGGAATGTTGTCATTTAACTGTTTCTAATTTGCTCAATCTGGCTGTCCTGCTCTTCTTATAATTACTTCGTACTAAATTATTATTTTCATTATTGACTGATCTGCTGATTAGTGCTTATAATTGTTCTGTCTATCAACAAATCAGTCAATTGACTATTTGTTTTAGAGTAATGACATTAGAGCTTAAAACCCTGTGCTCATCCTGAGTAGAAAGCAAATTCTACAGGTGGTGCGATTGCATATGAAGGCAAAGACAAGAACAACAATGCCTGCTTAAAAAGCAGCCAATTTATTAATTTTGATGCAAATGTGGGGTTGGCTGGCTCAACTTTTGTTGTCCTACAATGCAACATCTTTTAGAACGCACTGCATTGGCCAATGGAACATACGCAAGCACACATTACTGGTGGATTACCATGTGATTGTATTGGAGAGATGATGATGAGTCAAGTTTGAGTGAAAGATCCATCACAGTTTATTGGGCGTGAAACCACTGCACAGATGTATATAATACTATTAGGAAGGAAGTTATCATGGTGGCATTTTAACCTCCAGTGCAACAATCACAAGGTAAACCGTACAATTACCCCATTCACAATACAAAGGGATCTACCAGGGATGTGCACGTGCATATGTATTTGAACGGCTGGATGGAGATGCACTGGTTGGGACACGTCCACACCAACACACACACTTGTAGTATTTGGCAGCAGTGCTATGTTCAGTCTAAATGCCGCTTACCAGTAGCAGCCAAAAATGCAACATTTTTCATAACTGTGGCATGAACAAAGTGAAAGGGTTCATCCTCTGTGGAGCCCAAATGTGGTCAGTGAATTTCATGTTGATATACTCAGAGATTTTCCTGTGTAGCCTAATGCTGGCTACAAGAAAGGTCACAGAAATCTATTTGGAATGCTCCTATCATGGATATTCATAACAAATTCAAGGACAATCTGGCCAGTAGTTAAAAGTAATAAGTTAAAAAGTGTTGCACCCGAAGGACAGACTGACTGAATAACATCAGCATCTTTTGGCATCACTATAGTTTAAGGAAAACAAACTGCTGTTTTGTCTGCCAGGGACAGAAAAGGCATCACTTCCTGTGCTGCAGAGGATTTCTCCCACCATAGATCTACCAGCCAATGTTAAAGGCTTATTGGTTGACTCAGGCTTTGATAAAGAACTGCTTTGGCAGCCGTGGGTCTGCATTTACATGCTTACAGCAATGCTTAGAACTCAATCCCACGTTTATGTTCTTTTGTTTTATGCACATCCCCTCTGGTTTTATAGTTTTGATCTATATTGATCCATGGAAGGCTGACTCAGCATTAATCCTCTTTTTCTTTCAGTTTCACACAGTTCACAGATATTCTAACTTGTGAGCTGCCTGCTACCACAACAGCCTGCTGCAGCTGCCAGAGGTCAAGACTCTTGCTCTTGTCTGCCTGGCTTGCTCTAGCTTTCTCTCTCCATGTAAGGGTGTGAGTCTATCAAGACGTGTCAGCTTCAATGGACTGTATATACACACAGGGAGAAACAGACTGCAGGCGGGGAACAAGCGAAGCAGAGATATGGGGGTTGACAAGAAAGGGTGAACTGAAAAGCCTTTTAATTAATTTGAATTCCAAATTCCACTCAATCCATCTGTCAGTCAGTGAAATACTACGCCTAGCAAACATCCAGCTGTCAGAGCAGCCAGTGAGCGCTGAGGATAATGGGAGACACAGTCTTTTTCTTGAAGCCGTGGAGAAGGGCTTTATTTCAATTGTTTGGATGTGATGCTCTCCAAGCCAAAAATACTTTTGATGGGGCTTTACAGAGAACAGTTTGATCTGGGTGTTTCCACGTTTCTATATTTCTGTCTTCAAAGGCAAGCAGCAGCAACTACTTTTCAGTGCTGCACAAATCAAAGGTTATTACTTGAAGAATGCTTTAACTTTGAAGTAAGTCAATCACTACAGCAAAGTACACCAACAGGCAGCCACCAGGGTTGAGCTTTGAAGGCCATACTAAAGTGCCTTAAGCTGCAACTTCTTGCCACTATTGGGCTGGGTATCAAACCACAATACTGCTTAAACTGTGTCAGAAGAGTATCATATATATCAGCTATGGAAACATGTTGGCTCAGGTTCTTAGGCTTGATTAGTTAATCGTGGATGAAATTTTTAGTAAGCACTAGCATGTTTTGATAAATTACAAAAAAGGGTTCCAATGTGTTCATATTCCCCAAACTAAGGTATTGAAATAGCATTGGTTTGGCATCTGTAGCAAGACTCAGGTATCATATTGGCACCAGATTAAAAGATCTTCAAACACAGCATCTTGAGACCATACTTTTTCATTCGTTTAAATACCTTCTTGAAAATGTTACGATATCTGCACGTATCCAAATACCTGTTGATTTCCAAGTCTATCATAATGTTTAAAAGTAGGTGTGTTTCTCCTTCACACCAGAAATGGGGGCTATTCAAGCAGATCCCACGTCTTAAAAAAAAAAATCCAAACAGAATGTGCTGTTTAGATGACCCGTATCAAATTCAGAATATTTTCATATTTGGAATAATAGTGAAATATTTGTGTGCATGTAAATGTATTCAGTGATACTATAATGAATCATGTGTCGGTCATCACTCTTGGAGAGGAGGTGCAGGTTAAGCCTTTAGTCCTCTGAAGGTCACGGCATTCAAATTTAAAAGAATATTTAACTGACGTCCTCATTCTGTGGGAAGTCATTTAGTTTTACAACTTGCAGTTAGTTTCTCACTTTGAACATGAAAACATGGCTGCCATCAAAATACAGTTAGCCTGATACAGCAAAGTCATCCTCAACTCCAACATCTACTTTAATGATGTTCAATTTATGACTGAATGTATATGTTGTTTTTAAGAGTGTTGCAGTGCTGTGCACTGTGCAGGGATTTACCCTGGAGGAACACTCATCCTGGTATTCATTAGTATGACTAATGTGATCCTTAGATCCATAGTTGAACAGGTCCTAGAAGGCCACATACCTTGTGGATTTAAACTATTACACAATTCACATTTCTCCACATTGCAGTCTGACCTTAAACCCACAATGTCTGGACTACTGTGAGGAGCAATCCATTTCCTAACAAGATGACAGCCGAGTCATTTTCAGTCAGTCTGGCTCACTAACATTATGATGGCCACCTTTTATTTCCCAATAAATCTTGCTTAAACCTAAATGAGAGAGAGGTCATGTCACCAAAACCTCATTTCCTACTTTCCCTCATTCTTTCCTCGTTTCCTCACAGTAGGTGTTCATGGGTGTGTGCTGTAGAGCGAGGGGTGAAGAGGGAGAGGCCCTGACGTGCAGTCATCTGCCTCCACAACACAAACACCTTTATATGTTTCTGTGCAGTGGCCAGCAGAAGCATTTGTGTCTGACAGTCAGACACAGGAAGGAATGCTAGTAGAATAACTGGTTGGCCTGTCAGCTTGGTTTACAGATAGTTTACATTCTGCAGCACACAGAAGCAGTGAGGACACTTGTTCAAGACGGTTATTAATAAACATACACATTTTCATATTAATACAAGTCTGCTTGGTTGCTTTCATTCTGGTGGTCATCTGTAAAAGAAAAGTGACTCAGGGCTTAAAGTCTACAACTAAAAGTCTACAGGACTAACCATTAATTCCCACCAAATGTGTCCAACTATTCATTCCACACCAGCTCAAACCTCTGTTGGACCAGCTGTCCTCTTCACCCCACAAAGTGTCTTTATCAGGTAGACTAATATCAGAAATTCGAGGGCCAAGAATTGTTTTCAAGTTGGCTCCAAAAGCATTACACAGACAGAGAGTGGCACTGTGTCTATTGATTGAGTGGTGGCTGCACTACGCTTGGAGAAAATAAACGAAAATCAAGTGCATCTTGGTGTGCATCATACACGTGTGAGTAGATTGAAGTTTACTACATAAGCAGTGAAACAGTATATCGAAATGTTTTACCACTAAATAATAAGTGGATTTGTTTCACGTATCAGTGGATGGTTCTTTTTGCTGAGTTTCAAAGAAAAAAACGAAATGGAAGTGTTTGTCTTCCCTGCGATGGACAAGTGATGAATGTCAAAAATGCTACAGAAATGCTGACAAAACGGTGAGTGGAAATGTTAGTAAAACAACATACATAGTGATGATTTACCATTACAGGAAGAGAAGCCTAAATTGAAAGACTGTCCTGAGGGTAGCCCTAGAGTAAAGATAATAGGCTATTTAAATCAAAAGGGTTTATCCCCTAGGGAGCATTAATATAAACTGATAATTTCATGGAGGTGTGCCTTTTAGATGAGCTATTTTGTCTGCAAGATATCTGGCCTGAACGTGGCAGTGGGGAAAAAGTCATGTAACGCCTAAAATAAAAATAACTAATTCTATGGGGAATCAGAATCAGAAATACTTTATTAATCCCAGAAGGGAAATTGCTTTTTGATACAGTTACAATGCTCAATAAAGTTATTGAAAAAAGAATAATAAACAGTAGAAAATAGAGGGTGT
>JAVQJD010054087.1:0-37779 GCA_036023655.1 Nannoperca australis
AATGAGGGAATGTGCTTCATTCATTTGTGTGTTTTAAAGCTCCTAAAAATTGTAATGCAAATTAACAGCAATACTTACAATCAAATAAGATAATTATGTTGTCATCCAAGTCCACACTTATGACAGTCACCTATCCTGCCTGGCAAAACTGCAGGCATGTTTCAAAGTTTACTAGGCAGAAGATTTCATTGTAAAAATTATATACTGGGACGAGAGGTCAAAAGTGAAATATGACCCAAGTTCAACAGTTCAGCATGATTTTATTTTTTCTTGTGCATGTGTGAGTGTATTTAAGTCTCATGGGGGATCCAGGTCACTCCCAGCACCCCTCTATTCAAACACCACCCTCTTACATGCTGACACACACAGTATGCACACACACACACACACACACACACACACACTCTCATACACAAATAGTGCTTCTTCTATTGCTGCTAAACTAACAGCATCTGAATGTGTTCACTGTAGGTGTTTGTGCTAAGGTAAGAACCGGCTCAGACACAAATAGTAGCACATCAGAGCTGCTGATGGAAATGGAAATGTGGAGCTTTGGCTCTGCCTTTCTATATGTAACCTCGTGCAGTGCCCGTGCTGTGCTGGGGTTGCAGAGTGGAGATGTGAGAGTCGTCAGGCTGTCTCTAGTTTTTGACATTTCTCCTGTTTCATCTCTCTTTTCCTCTCTGTCAATTTCTCATCCCGAGTCTCTCTCTCTCTTTCTCTCTCTCTCTCTCTCTGTATTCTGCACCCTGATGCGACTGATGATCAGACGTGAGCATGGGAAAGCAGGGCTGTGGCCTTGCGCGACGGGGGCTCTCACCTCCTACCCTCCCCCTCATCCTCCTCCTACCTCCTCCTCTCCCTTCTAGTCTAGTGATAAGAGTCGTATGAAAGACCTTCCCTTCTGCCGGTGGTGGGAACTCAGAGATAAGGTGGGCGATGAGGCGACTGCTGGGCCTTCTCCAGGGAACAGGGAGTTCCCAGACTCCACTGATACAGTTGCACAGAGCGGGTGAAGGTTGCAGGGTGTGTGTTTGCGAGTGCACGTTGAGTATTTGAGAGCTCGTGATCATCTTAGCTTGCGCCCCTGAGCACATGTGACATTTTTGTCAGGCAACATTATCACAGCTTGTCCCAAAAAAAACACACCACCTTTTCATCAAACAAATGTGCGCTCCCAAAATACATAATATACATGCTGTCAGCCTGAAACTGTCTGCCACATCCTCGAGAACCTTGAGGTGGCACAACAACACCTAATATCTGATGAAGGTTAACCAAAACACCGGTCACGCTGACCCTGCTCAGAGCAAACAGCCTCAGCCTTGAATCATTGTCTCACTGTAGCTTTTAGCAGAAGAGCACTGACATGTATTATAGAGGAAACATTCAGATACATTTTTCTGCACTCACAGAACAGTTCAGAAAAATGTCAAAGATTTGCACTTGAATAACTGAGTTGCTGTTGGGAGCTAAAACGTTGGCTTTAAAGGTCTTATTAACAAAAAAATATAATCTGTCAAGGGGAGGCTGCCCATTAATCTGATCTCTTATCTTAAGAAAATGAAAGATACAGAACATAAAAGTCGGAACAATTAACAAACAAGTGAAGGCATGCAGATATGTTCCACCTCTGTGGCCATGTTCCTCCATGTCTCAGCCCAGTGTGACTACAAAATGCAACTTGACTCCTCCAGCTTTACTTTTATTTTCCAAGGTTGTTGTCTGTGTTAAGGAGAGGGTAATGAGCTGTCAATCAATTGACCAGGGTTTGATTCATGGGTACCTTCCAGGGAGCACAGAGTTTCTGCTCCAGTGAAACCTGAGCCATGATGACAGCTGATGCTTGCAGAAAAAGAAACAAACAGGCACATTTGCATCGCCGTAGTGTTTCTCAGAACTGCCATCACCTATTCAGTTTGACAGAAAATATGATTATCTCCCTTCCCCCTTGTGGTTTACCGTAGAAGAAGGGAGGTATGTGTGTGTGTGTGTGTGTGTGTATAGTTAGGCAGCGGCTTTAGGAGTCTGTGGTCGTCTTTGTACACCCCTCTCTCTGCTGGATGCACCTTGTGTGTCCCTGACACTTTCTCTCATTATTAGATACACAGCCTCCTGCTGGGGAGACCAGGTGTTGCTGGGGCTGTCACACATAGACCCCCAATCAAGATGCCTCATGCACACACACACACACACACACACACACACACACACACACATTTATACACCCACCCACACATCAAAGATGCTTCTGGGAGAGGACAGATGTGATATATTTATCAGCCCATCACTACTACACAGAGGAGGTGTTAGATTGTGGTCTGGAGATGTGGAACCTAAACTTCAGGACCCACTTTTCAGCTAATAGCTGTCAAGTCTGTGTGAAATATCAAGATGATGAAGAGAGAAGGGTGTGGGGCTGCTCACTGGAACTAGATCAGTTGTATTAAAAAGGAAATAATCCTTCTGGCAATATAATTATATTTCCCAAAAATCTGTGATGTGAGAGATGACATTTTATTTGAGCTAGGTAACAATGTGATTGTGATTTTATTCAATTAATGAACCCAAAAACACACAAATCCAAAGGATGTTGAAGTGAGATTATTTATTTCCAACATGGTTCCAAGATGTTATAAGTTAACAATAGTATCTTAAAGCTAAACCAAACCCTAAATAGCCACATCAATACACATACATATAGCAAAAACACATTAATAGCTCAAGTCAAATTTCATCACCAACCTGCCACCTTACTCCATAAATATGAACTGACCTGGCCTCTAAAAGTCTCTTTTATTTCTGTCAACTTCATAATTAATGACAGGCTGTTCCACAGTAGCATAGAATCAAGCCTCAGGCATTTACATGAATGCCTGGTGTTATGTTGCCATGGTAACAGATTTCCCTGTGAAATTATAGTAAACTACTGGCAGCTGTGGTCGGCAGCATTAAACTGTCATTTCTACAGCGTCACTACAGTTTATCACTGTGAAATGTAGAGTAGAATATGAGTTTTGTAATTTGCATTAACAGTTTCTACAAACTGTTTTACAAAATACTGTTGTCTTCATAATTATATTAATAAAAACAAATTTAAACTGCAGACATTTGCTGTAAATAACAATGTGTCTTTAATCTCAGTGGTGCAGAAGATTTCAAAAATGTCAGTCTCACATAAAGAATGCACAAACACCTAAAATACCTAACATGAAAGAAGAAGAGACAACTGACAGCTTCATGGAACTGAACATCTATTCACAGGCAGTATTGGGACAATTTGTAAGGTTTTAATTTAACTCCTAAAAACCAAGCAAACTATGACATACTTTGTGCTTAAAAAGTAAATATCTAAAAGGGGATGACCAGGATATCAATTTAAAGATATTGATGATAATATAAAACAACATATCTGTTTTGAAGCTACCATTAGAAAAACTTTGTTCAATGAAAAAACAAACAATAAAAAAGCACTATTAAATAGATTGCTGGTTAACATGATTTGTGATGCCTTAAAATGTCCTTTATTTTAATCGTCAGGGGGTTGGAATTCAGATGTCCGTATATAAAGATGAGGGGCTCACAGGAAATGATGCATGCATGTAATCCAGCATCATTTTTTTCTCACTGATATCAGCCTCACTGTTTTCTGTTTCACTTTGACAACACTGCATCAGAGCTGTATTGAGTAACTGCTAATGCTAACCAAAATTTCCTACTGCCACTGCAATCATTCATAAAAAATGCATCAACCTACTACTTAATGTTTGTAAGGGAGTGATGCAATAAGGAGCAGCCACAAGGAGCTGCAGGTCACGGGCTGCACACCTCCTACTCTTCAGCAAGATAGTTTTGGTTTTAGTATTAAACTGCACTTGCTGTACAACCAAATCTAACCGGACTGAAATCTTAAGCAAAACAACTTTAAATGCATATTGGTTGTCAAAAGATAAGATCCGGAACCTAAATTGTAGAAATGAATGTGCATTTAGGATATATAAATAATATGGCAAATGTATATTTCTTTACCCCCTCCATTTGCATTGAAAGAAGGAGTTTTTTGTGTGCCTCATGGACTAATTTCAGTAAAACTCAGGAAGAATGTGCAATGTGTTGCATAACCCTGAGCCTCTGGGATGCTCTTCACTGTGAAGTCATTGTGGACACATTTTCTATGATTTATAAATAGTGTAACAGCACAGGAGAACATTTGCTCATAATAACCAGCCTGCACGAGCTTCTTGTACCATTTCATCCAGACAGTTATTCCAACCACTTCAGAGGAGGATGAGTTCAAACATCTAGAGGTCCCACTGGAGAGTAAACAGCTTACACTAGAAGAGGCAGTGCCATACTCTTTCCATTGAAGTAGCTCTCTGTGTCATTATTACTATTTTAATTACAATGTGCATATTCTCATCTTCAGCACTGATACTAAATCTATCTCTTGCTCTTTTTTCCACCCCTCTTTATTAACTTTCTTTTCAAGCAATTTCTAACCAAGGTTAGGGTTAATTCTTAATTTATTCAATTAATTTCTTGAGTTTGTAATTATAGGGAAATAATTTTCTCTTATTCATTAATAGATTAAATATAGTACAGCATCCTCATGCCAAAAAGCCTTTTTAATATTTAAATTTGGATATCCCTCCTCTAATTGAAAAAGTTCTTAAATATAGTCGGCTAAGGTGCTCTTTGGAAGGAACATCCAAGTAGGCAAAATGACAAATTATCTCTAAAAACAGTTTTGCTTTTGTGATGGAATTATTAAAAACATGCACATGTGGAAAAGCAATTAGAGAATATTGTAAGGTAAATATTGCTTAGCATCACACACAGCCTTATTAAAGTAACTTTCCGATTTCTGACCACTTGTCTCATAAAATATAGTCAGTCAGTGTGTCAGTACACCGTGACATCACTGCTGGGTGTGGTTACAGGTGCAACAGGATTCAACTTTCAACCAGAGAGGGCAGCAGAACACTACTGCTTTTAAGCCTGGTGTTAAGTTACTCTTTTAAACGAATTACACTCTCCCCTCAGGATTATTTGCGATAACTTTGCAATAACATCTAGTGCCATCACCAAGTCAACATTTATGACCAAATATGTACAAAGCTAATGATTTTCTTATTATCTTCAGCTGTACTTTGGGTGTAGTGCTAATTGGCAAACGGTAAGACGCTAACACACAAATGTACATGATGAACATGCTAAACATTATCCCTGCTAAACATCAGCATATTAGCATTATCAATGTGAGTACATTAGCATGCTAACAACAGCATTGCTGTGGCTACGTACGGCCTCATGGATGGCCATTGAAGACATTGATGGATGCAGACTCTTGTCGTGAGCTTTTAAACCACTTATTGGCTTACACACACCGACAAATGCTACAAAACAATGCTACACCACAGTGATACATAAAGCCATGTTTATGTACCCTTTGACAGCTAAAGAAGCCAAGACAGAAGGGTGGCTTTTCCTGTAATGTTGGGGCTCTGTCTAAACGATTCCCGTTTTAAATCATCCATTCCATGGGATTTGCAAAGACGGTGTCTTGAGATTACCTTCACCTTCATCCTTGTCATAAAAAGTTCATATCAAGAAATAAACTTGGCGTTAAAAGTTTGACTTTATCCTTACTGGCAATTTATTATTTATTATGGTCTATTAAATAAAAATGGGTCAGCATTAGACAAGAAGCCTCAGAATGTCCCATCTAATCAAAACATCAAAGCAGAATAACTCTCTTTGAGGACAGGGCACTGAGCTGTGGTGTGATAAACAAAAGTACCCTCTATGCCCATAAAGAGTAGCAGCCTCCCTGTACACATCCACAGCCCAGCAATTACAGCTGAGCCTGACTGTTAGCTGCTTCTGTGTTTCTGCTCTATGGACGTGTCAGTGCTGAAGCCTGACAGCACAGAGGATGAAAGAACAGGCAGTGGACAGCTGGCAGAAGAAAACAGCAGTAGAGTTGGGATGAATTCACTTTTTCTTTGGTCACACAGGACATGGAATCTCTGCGCAGTTCAAATATAGATTTTTTGGGGGGGAGAAAGAAATTTATATTTAATCTAACTTATTGGCAAATAATTGAGAATTACTGCTACATAGTTAGAAATATATGTTTGCAAGATTACACATGGGGCAAAAAACTATTTATTCCCTCACACATCACTACCACCTGAAGAAGACATTGGACATATTTACAGCCTGTTTGTTCACTCTTTCCAAGTTGCCCTTTTACTACAGGCCCTGCCCCTGAAAGTGTCTGTGGATACCACTGGTTGATTGAATATAAAGTGCTGCACAGCTTCAACATCTTATGTGTGTGTTTATTTTCGATTATCTCCACAGCCATACAGTTTAAAAACCTGCCACAGTTCAGCAATTTTTAGAGACTTGTAAACTCTTTCCTCATGAGGACTGGAGAAGATTGGAGAGCAAGTGTGAAATTGTAAATTGCGACAGCTAGGTTTGATGTGGAATTCCACAGAAAGGAAAGTCATAATCTTGGACTCAGACTTCTTTCCCTTCAGAGAGCCAGGCTTTGCCTACAAATAATCCTTGCACTCATTCGCTAAGGCTGCTCGCTGCCTTGCAAGTGAAAACAGCTGCGAGGAGAAACAGTTATTTCCCTCCTTTCCGTCTTTGTTTCTCTTTAATTGACTTTTTAACAAGGCTGTGTTGAAGTTGACCAGCTACACCGCCCACACACAAATACACTTCTCTTATTGGCTGAGATGGGAAACTCATTAAAATTGGGTGTGTATGTGTGTGTGCAAAATGCTCCCAATTTCTGAATCAATGAGCTATGTGCAGAGAAGCATTAATGAACAACATGTTTATATGCATGATAATGCCGACCCTTCAGTTTCTGTCAGGGGAGGTCAAACTACATAATGTATTCTGACTGGGAAGAAAACACCCTCATGGGGGGATTTGGAGCAAATTATTTTTAGCCATTGTCATAAAGTACTAGTGAGAACCTGCACTAGGAGCATCATTTGGAACAGTAATATAGCAAACAGTAAATATGAAGGCTTTCATTGGCTGGGTGTAGACGGAATCACTACTTCACTATATCACATGAGCAATAGAAAATACAAAAATAAACTGACATTTCACACAAATATCTCAGCGTAGCAGAGTGGTAGTGATTTGTATGAAAATTCAGCGTATTGAATAAATAACACATGACCCACACAGAGGGCTGCACTGCAAACATCATTTGCATCTGTAATCAAGTGCTTAAAGTTTTATTTTTCTGAAAAAAATTATATTTCAACATCTGCTGAAGCAATTCAACTTCAGTTTGAGTGCCAAAGTTAAATGTTGATCATGGTTTAGTAATTACACCAAAAAAGTGTTGATAATGGTGATCACAACTGAGCTCTCCATGACAGTTAATCACACTCTTTCCTTTGATAAAGCCAATGAGATGTGGTTGAAAGCTTTTGAAAAAAGCTGGTAAATGGACCATGCATTTTTTGGTCAGTATATAAGTATTATCTAAAACCACTTTTTCGTGATTCCAGAGCAGCAATCTGCCTCGTTGCTTCTTGTTTTAAGAACTTGTTTCTAGAAAGTAGCTAACTTTTTGCTGGACTGCAGTCATGTGTCCACCTGTGGAAATTAAGGGATAATGCTAAACGTATCGTAACTGTAGCACCAGTAGAGAAGACTCAAAGTGAGTGAACTGACTCAGTAACGTCAGCAAGTCAGCAAAATGTAAACTAACATTAGCCACCATATGCTACTGGTCACACCAGACCAAAGTAAGTAGTATGCTGACCACTAACAGAGCCTTTCATTCTCAAGAATTCATCTTTTCATTTGTAGGAGAATTAATGAGCCGTTTATTTTTTCTAAAAGGACAGATTTGCTTCAAACTGATACAACACTAAAAACAGCACCATTTGTACCTATATTATAAAGCTCTGACTTATATCAGTCAGCTCCAACAGATACAATGTATGAAAACTGAACTTCAGTACTCCCCAAATCCTGCAGTGTAACATCAGTTAACTGCACACAGCACCGGCTGGCTGGTCTGTGACACTTTATGATCTGGAATGATACCAAAGGGACAGAGAGGCGTTACGAGTCCAGCTTTCTGTAGATGGATCACTCGCCCACTGCTGTTAAGGAGACAGTTTGAATTTCACTTTTCCAACAGGAGAACCACACCTGAAACCAGAATATCATTTTGGCTAAAAAACATTATGGTGCACCACCCACAGAGGGGTGATGGGAGTCTGTTAGGACTGGCCATCACACAGCAGAGCTTTGGACCCAAGATGCAGACTAGCCAGTTGAATGAAGACAAAGAGTTTATTGCAACAACTTACAACAGGTAGCAGGGAACAACACTGCAAAAAACAAAAACAAAAACAAAAACAAAACAAAAATCATAGGCACAGCAGCAGGACATGAAAATGCAATGAACCGAGGAAGAACAAAGTGAGCACAACCAGTATAAATAGACAGGGGATAAATCAAGAAAACAGAAACAGGTGAGTGAAACACAACAGGTGAGACTAATCACTCCGGAGGTGAAAACAGAACAGGACAACACAGGAGGTAAACACAGGAATACAAGTGCATCAGATCCCAACCTTCAAAATAAAACAGGAAATGGATTTTGTCCAGAACAGAGTCTCTTCTCTGTTCTAGCTCCACAATGTGGTGTAGTCTGATACGACACGGGTAAGTATCTTGCCTCTTGCAGGTTTCATTAAGAGGCAATTGCAATGTATTAAATTCTAATTGTGAGCTTTTATAACATCTAAACCTGCATGGCAGTTTAGTGACTGGTTCCTCTCCTTTCATACAACACTGGGTATTTCTTGGATAATATTTTCTCTTATTGCGTTCTGAGCAGTGGAACAATTCCAGGTATTTGATACATCAGAATAAGACTTGCAAACACACACTGCCCAACTGCAAGTGCTAAATAAACAACAATAATATGTTTAATTAGTCTGAAACCCGTGCCAGTGTTCAAAATAAAAACATAATTTTGGGAATCATTAGTTGTTTATTTCCTTTTTTCGATCCTCCCTGCGCTTCCGCTTGGCTTATTTACCTGTTTCAGCTGCCACAAGGCTGGTGGATTAGCAACAACCCCAAGGGGTAGGTTGTTCACTTAACAGAGGACTTCAGGGGGACTGAGCTGATGTTATCGTTTCCTCTGAAGTCTGTGCTATCTCTTTGAACACACTTTATCTTCACATCTCTGTACTCGCCCGCAAATGGAGCAACACACAGGGGCTGCTTTGAAATGAATTAGCAATAGGAAGGTGCCCGAGTCACTTGTGAAGCATACGTCATTTGTGTAACATAAATTAATGTTCTAAAAATAAGAACCTCATCCACCCTTTGAGTGGGCTCACATAGAGCTTGAAACAATAAAATCCAGACAGTGATGAGGGACGACATAAAAAAATTAGCAGAGTCAAAATGTCACCTTCCCCCCCGAAGTGCAGCCAAGCAACCATTCAGAAAATATACAGAAAAAGAAGATGAATGAACGAAAGAGGCACTAAGCATCCAACGCTAGCTGGAATCCCATCTGACGGAGAAAGCAAGGCAAAAAGACTGACAGACTTCAAGGGAGCTCACAGAGACCTTCCTGCTTTTGTCTGCTCCCTCTTGCCCCTTTCTGCTATGGCTGGAAATAGCAATTCTGTGACACTTGGCTCCTGTGGGCCCGGGCTGCTATAATCCAGCAGTGAAATGTGATGCTTTTTGCCATGGCTGTGCACTCTGACTGTTGTTGTTGTTTGGCTGTGGAGGAATCAGAGCAGGGACTCAGAGCTCAACTGTACACCCAAAGGAAAGTAGATTTCATATTCCAGAGTGAAATGCCTTCTGGCACTCTTCCGCCAGCCCTTGATTTGAATAGACAAGAGCTGCTGGGGAGGATTGAGGGATAAAAGAGGCTGAGGGAGAGAAGTGACTGGAGCCTCAAGAACAGACACAAGGTCTATGCTGTATTAGCACTCAGACATATGGAGAAACAGAGTTCTGAGTGTGACATGACACTAAAAAAGAGGATGTATGTCTTGTTAGGTCTTAGTTAGAGAGCACCACAAATATCTGTCGGTTTATGTCTTTATGCACTTGTTAGTATATAGCAGTGACTCTTAATCTTTTTGGCTTGTGACCCTTTATAGATTTGATATAGTGTTCCTGTAGTGTTTTACCCCATTCTGGGATATGTTCAATGTTACTTAACATTGAAACATGGGACCCTCCTGGATAATGTAACAATACTGTAGGTTTACTGTCACCTGTTTTAATTATTTCAACTTAATTTCTGAGAAATTGTGTTTTTTTCTGTCAGTTTGAGTGGTGGGCAGCTCTAAATAATGAGCCTCGGCTGCTGTTGCTATGGAGAAGAGGCCAAACAGAAAAGTAGCAAATTCAACACTTTGTTTTTCACAATTGACAACAAACACAGCGCTGTAGCTGCTTAAACATTCAAAACTGACCCAAAATTCAAAAGTAAATATATATTGAAGCTGCAGAAGGTTTTTTGTAGGTTTTCTCAGCACTGTTATCTTTTGCTTCCACCAGCCATTAGCATCGCATGTAACAGTTAATATGTAATACACATGTAATCAAAGGTAAATTTTCTGAACCAGGGCACCAGAGTAGCTTCTCCCCACTTCACCACTCTATAACCAAGCAGTAATTATTTGTGACCTGAAAAGGTAAAACCATTATTTCCAGTACAAGTCATTAGCATAATAGGAATTGTGTTTAGCTGTTACAGTATATGCAGTATGCTGTGACACTTACTTTATTTTCTGAAGTTTGAAGACAAAAACATCTTAGTTCAAGTTTTGTCTTGTATGTATTTATCTTGGAACAATTTCACTTTTGTTCAACCAAAGATTCATCTTCTGGGGATGGTCTGTACCAAATGTTGTTCCAATCCATTTAGTAAATGCTGAGATATTTTAATGGATACGTAAAAACCTTGACCTGCTGGTGGCAGTAGAGGAAATGTCAGAGCGTTACCAAAGTCATTAAGATTCCTCCTCTGGGGATTATGAAAACATGTACAAAATTTCCATCTTATAGTTTCATTCAAAACCAAAAAGGTCAACCTCATGGTGGCCCATTTCATGGCAATCTAATAGTTGATGAGATATTTTAGTGTGGAAGGGCTGGACTGACTGCCGCAGCACAGCACCTGTAGTCAGCTGACATGGTGGCTCAATGTTTAACATACATTTCTCCCAACATGATGGTCACTCATCTTATTTTAAGTAATTTGACTTGTTTTAATAATAACAATGGTAGCTGGACATACTGACTTATCGTATCAAGTGAAAATCACTTACGGCAAATTTGACTTGTTTCAAGCAAAAGATAGCTCGTATCTAAAATATTTTCACTTACATTTTGTGGGGCATTTTTGTTTTGTAAAAGTTGTTTGTTAAGAGGAAATCTAAAACGCAGCACCGGTGACTCATAGTGACATTCTGTCTCCTGCAGAAGAGCAAGAGGTTTCATTTTGCCACCACTCACACATGCCTACACAGACAGTTGGCACAATGAGCTTTGCATTTGTAGCCCTGATCTCACCTTCGGCTTTTTTTATATCCTTTTTTTCATCGCCTCAAAGGATTAATCACAGGCTTTTATAATACAAGTGCAATAAGCAGAACATGACTCTTTCTCCTCCCTTTGACCTGAATGCAGCAGCAGCCTTCCTTCCCCTTTAGTAAAGACTGCCATGAGAGCACATCAAACACATGCCCTCTGCACCCGAGGCAATGAAAAATAAATCAACAAAAAAAAATGAATAAGTAATCACAAAGGGAAAAAACAACAACAACAAACCTTTAAATTATGTGCAACAAACACATTTATCTGAACAGTTCTTATGTTTCCTGAGCCTTTTGTGTTTGTGATCATCTGTGTATTTTGGGAAACGTGTCGGTTTCTGGGTCCCTGATCTCATTAGATTTATGTTCATTGTTCTTTTTCTGATCAAGAAAGACATAAAAAAGGCTTCGGTGGGTTGGTTTTCTGTATGGCATTGTTGGCTATATAGTATGCATCACTCCCCACAGGCGTCTTGCATTTGAGCCAGCAATATAGAACTAAAAACACCCCTTTGCTGCTGGGTGATGTCTTGGCTGCAAAAACAAGTGTTTTTTTCATCCTGCAAAGGAGCCAATTTGATGTTTTAGAAATAGCTTCATAGTGATGAGAGCTCAGAGGCATCATCCAGATGGTCACACCTGTGTGCACAGCTGTGAGGAGTAGCTGTGTATTTAATAGACATAAACACAAAGATACTCATTCAGTAGGCAATAAGGTTATCTTTGATATCCTATTAAATGACTTTATCATCATTAAAACAGTAAACCATTCAGTGTGTAATTATTTAATTGTAGAGACACTGCAGATGCAGCAGTGTTCATAAATTATAAAATAAAATGGAGAAACAAACTCCTGTATCTTATTGAGCCGTAACCCGATTCACTGACCCATGCTGTTTATAGCTTATGTATACCTGCTGAGCCATGTCAGTAGACTCTTAATGAGCATTACGTCCTGCTTCTAATGTTGACACTGAGGTCATTAATTCACATCAAGGACACCTCCGTAATAGACTTGTATCACGCAAATACAGTGGCTGTTAGTTTGCAAACATCTTAGCAAGCAGCAAGCGTTCCTTGTGCTTTGATTCGATGCTAAGTGCTTCATCAATCACAATCCCAGACAGATCATTAGAGGCTTCTAGGATGACAGGACCAGCCAAAACATCTACAGCAGATTGCTCCAGACCACCCCTCAAACCTTTAATTACACCCGAGGTTGGCAGTTATCAAAAACATGCAGTGATAAGTTACTCACTCAACAGTAGCCATTAGCTAAAGCAACGTGTTAGTGTCAAGGGTTTTAAATAACTTACCTTGCATTACAGTGTGTCAGACCCAAAGCAACAAGTCCTTTTTCTGCCGAAAAAGTAGTACACAAAAATAGCTCATCGAACAACTCAAGAACACATTGCCATTTTTAATAACAGATCTCTAATTCAGCTGTTTTTGGCTTCAGATTTAAGTGGCAGACTTTGTAACCAGATGGTTGCTGGATTGATTTTTCTGTCAATATGTTTTCAAGCAAGGTACTTAAAAAAAGATCTTGAAGACAATGCTGGCTTCAGTTTATCAATATTTAAATCTCAGGCAGGTTTTAGTCATGCTAGCCCCGTGGTTCTGGGGATGGCAATGTCAGCTGGTTGGTTCACCGCTTTGTTCTGAACTGAAATATCTCAACAACTTTTGGATGGATTGCCATACAATTTTGTACCCAGAGGAGACTACCGATTTTGGCAATCCCTCTACATTTTCTCTAGAGATACCATGAGGTTGACATTTGTAGCATTAAATGAAATTTATCATGAAATATTATATTATAAATAATATAACAGCTTTGGTATTCCCTTGACTTTCCACATAGTGCCATCATCAGGTTAAAGTTTCAAATGTTCTAATACTTTAGTTTATAATATATCAATAACTATAACTAATGACATTCAGCCTAAGATGTATGGTATTTACTGCTAATTAGCACATTTTAGCACACTAAGCTAAACAAAGCTAAAATATGTCAACAAACTAAACAAACATTTTGAACATGGTAAATATTATACCTGCTCAACACCAGCATGTTAGCATTGTCATTGTGATTATGTTAGCATGCTGACATTAGCATTTAGCTCTGGCACTGAGCTTTAAGTAGAGCCTCACGCTAGCATGGCTGCTGAGATCAAATATCCATTGTGGTCTTGATATATAAACAGTAACAATACCACATGGATACATTTGTTATGGTACTATTATTTTAACATTGTATCATGTTATCATCAACAAATCCCATGAACAAAAAACAAAAAAAATGGTGTATCCACAGCTTGACATACTGTATAAAAGATTATGCTTACAGAACTCCATAAAGGAGTCGTATTGCATTTATTGCAATAATATGAACTTCAGGGGATTTGCTGATAAAAATATCCTCATCCTTAAATAACCCATTGCTGACTGCAGTTCCTCCGAGTCCAACATTAGACAGCTACAGATGCACTATGCAGCTCCCAGTGTTTCGGCAAAACAGCAAGCATACTCAATCAACTTTGCTTCAAATAAATAAAGGCTACAAATGGGAATTTGTTCAGTGTGTACTCTCACATTGTAAGCAAACATGCCCTTTTGTCCTTCCTGCCCACCTGCTTAATGTAAACACTGTGCTGAACCAATGTAACACCCCAGGAATGATTGGTAACGTGTGTGTGTGTGTGTGTGTGTGTGTGTGTTAGCGTTGTGGCAGTGAAGCGAGGCCGTTGTGCCGTTGGACAAATCGTTCTTTTCCTGATGAGTGGCTGGGTGATACATACCAGAGCAGATAGGTGTCAGACAGGGTCACAAGGAAACTGTCACAGGCCCTTCACCTGTGTGTGCACCAACAGAGGGGATCCTAAAAAGAGCTAGACACATTTCCTCACACCATTCCCTCATGAGTTACTCTGGAGTTCAAGTGCCCCCTGGTGTGCAGAAGGAAGTAAAGTCCCTGAGCAAGATGAGTTATGTGGGGATTTAGCACAGCAGAACCTGTGTACACACATGAAAACCACACAGTTTTCTTCTCTAATTATAATTCAGAACCCCAGATCAGTCATGAACTACACTACTCATGTAAATATTCAGCATATTTCTGTATAGCCCGCAGCTATATGCCCCACTCCCATGCTCTGTTCTGGATATAGATCCATTGTAGCATCAATGACTACTTGCCTCTGGAGAGTTATAGTGCTTATTACAGCAGACAGAGCGGGGAGATCACATGAATATCAGATCCCAGTGGAGCTGTAGCTTTGGCTGCTGTTTAAAGCCTAATCAATGAAAGAAACATGACCCATGTCTATCTGTGTGTATAGGATGTTTCTGGGAAAACTGCATGCCAAGTATGATTCAGGAAAGAGGTAGAAAAAACATTTACACAGATACAATATCATTTGTAAATGTTTTACAGCACTGTTAGGCATATGATTTAATGACTATATTTAACACCTGAGCAAATTGTTGAACAGGGCAGCAGCAAAATGCAACAGCAGCTCCCTGAATTTGAGCTTGCTGACTATGGAGATTGAACTGATTTAGCTGCAGGCACAGGCTACCTTTAATGTCCAAAGCCATTAGTGATTCTTGTACTACTAAAGCGCTGCTCCAGGGTACCCATTTCCTTGCATTAATGTCTACCTTCCACCAAAGCAAATCAAAGGCTTATTCTAATGTCTCTGCCTACATTAGTATACTCCCTAAATAACACAGGTTAGAGGGCTCAGGGGCTTTGATGGCCAGAATGAAATGGAGACAGAAACATGCCACTTTTCTTGTACATTTGAAAGCCGAACAATTTAATATCAAGAACAAGAATATCAAACAAGAGAGAGGAAAAAAAGTTCATCAGTTTCACAAACTTGTTTTCGCAGCAATTTGATCACTTAAACGCTTCCAGCACAAAGAGAATGACTTATTAAGCTTACGCCTCTAGTTACAGTTTTTCTTTTTTTTGCCTTATTGTGTAAATATAGAACTGCCCTGCTGAAACCAGAGATCACAACAGTAGCTATTAAGAGGCTATTCAAAGAGGGTTTTTAAATGTCAGTTCTGTAAAGTGCTTTATTCCCCCTTTTTGTCCTTATCACAGACAAAGTAGCCGCTCCCTTAAGTCCGATTTGTGATCTGGGTTCCTTATTGCCAGTCGAAGGTGCGCTTTACCAGCCTGAAGAAGGTTCGGTTGTGTTCCTGTAGGTAGGAGCGGAGCTGCTGAAGGACCGTGCTGTTGACAGCTGGGTGAGGACGTCCCTTAGACTCGTGCAGACAACGCTCTCGACCATCACTTCGGATACAGTAAAACCCCTTGGTCTGGTTGAAGTAGAAGTTGGAGGATACTATCCTTGGTGGCAAGTTGAGGAAGCGCTCTACCTTCTGAAGCTCTGGCAAGGGGTCACGGATCAGAGCATCGCCATCTACAATGTGTATCTGTTCCAGGGGGAAGTAGTGCAGCCAGTTGCGCATATGGATGTCATACAGGCTTCTCTGAATGGCCTTGTACCGGATATTCAGGGCTCCGTTGCGCACCAGCAGGTTCTCAATGGCTTGCACCGGCTTGTGGTTCTCTAGCCGGTTGAAGTACACCTGGGTGTAGTCGGAAATGACCCGCTCGGCTGGGTCTCGCAAGATCAGTAGAAGCTTTATAGATGAGTTCATGGTGCAGATGCGTTCTGGTGCAAGGGCTGACGTAAAGTAGCCTGGAGTTTTCTCCACTGTGATCTGGTGTGGGTAAGAATACGGCATCAACTCACGGTACCACTCAAAGCCCTTGGCATAGTTCTCATCCCAGTCAAAGAAGTGCACCTCGGTGGCAGCAGCAGCAACCTCAGGGTGTATGTCTAGCATCTCCAGCAGTGCTCTTGTGCCCCCTTTGCGTACCCCAATAATGATACTGTGTGGTGCTCTTTTACTAGTCCCTGGGGGTGGAGATGAGGGCACATCTCCAGACACATTGGCTGATAGTTCAGGATCAAGGTCCATGGGTTCCAGTGTTATGCCAAATCCTGCCTGGACAAACTCAGGTGGGGCGGCGTATGTCTGGAGTACCAGAAGAAAGGCAGATGCCAGGAAACAAGCCATGGTGATGCGCTGAATAGTAGAAATTGGCCAAAAGTCAGAAGCAAGAAAAGGAGACAGTGATTTAGCTGTGGACAAGACCTGTCTTTCTGAGATCAGTCGTAACAAGAGCAGTGGGAAGTGCAGTCTTTGTCTGCCATTGAATTTGACCCGGAGGAGGAGGGGAAATCATCGGCAGTCCACAGCACATCTATGGGGAAGAACAAAGACAAAAAAAGAAGAAAAGGCTTTCAGATTTCAGGCATATAAAGCAGAATGAATGTCTGTATTATGCTGAAATGGCGCTTTCCTCATTCTCCTGAAAAAGCAATCCAGCCATAAATACAATCCATGTCTGTTATAAGTGTATCATCTCAAAAGGATAATCTCAATTCATCTTTCTTTGAGTCTCATTTCATCTTCCCTCTTCCCATCTGCTTTCTCTTCTAACTCTATAAAGCCACTTTCAATTGATAGTGTAATTTCTCCGGCTGAAAAACATTTAGCCAGACAGCTCGTTAGAAAATGTGTCTGAGATATGCAAGTGTGGCTGACGGCCAGAAGACAAGGCCAGAGTGCTTAGACTTCCTTTACCAGGTCAAAATCCACAGCAGAATCAATATACTTTACATCTCCACCCTGAAGCAGCAAAATCCAGGCATTTGGAAAAGTATAAATACAAATTTATCGCAGGAAATCAGATGAGTTCTCACTCCTAGGTGACTTTGATTTCCTATACATGACAAGAAAGATCAATACTCGGGCAATGAAATTCAGCAAACACAAGGAGAAGGATTTAGGGCATTAAATTAGACTCATAACATTGCTGAAGAGCCCTTTAAAACCATGGGAAAATTAAAATTGGCTGTCTCATCTTTTTTACTTTTGATTTTATTACCAGGGCTGTTAAATATTTTAATATTAGCCTTCAATAGGCACTTGTCAATTTGTTTGCCTTCAATTAACCAAGACATATCACATGTTGTTCCCCTGTTGCTCTGTAACAAGAAGCCATGAGTTGAAGTAGCAGAACACATTTTTTAAATGTCATAGAATTCATTAAAAAAGCAAAAGTCTTCAGATACCTTCTCGAGGACAACAAGCTGAGAGAGCTGTTGCTTACACTGTGCTAGTCAAAGCAACAGGGCCGGACTATGCAAACATCCAGCTTCAACAGCAAAGGTCACGTTAAGGTAATCTAAACAACCAAAAAATATTCCCTGTCTGGGAACAGACTGCCAAACACACACACACACACACACACACACACACACACACTAGTCAAGAGAAATATTCTGGATGCATAGAGCACATATTACTCATCACTTGTAGGCCAGAAATAGGTAACAAATCATTTGAAAACATTTTCAAAACTGGTCTGCTTATACATAATTCACTTCAACACATTTTGATGGGATCTTTCCACTCTCTATAGACGGCAATTACTGTAATTACATCTTAAAGGGGAAGAGAGTAAATTATTAAATACATTAGACAGTCCATGGCTTTTATAGCAGCAGGAGGCTGCACTTTTCATTTTTTCTTTGTCTTTTGCTAAGTCTGTTGTTTCCTACATATATTTGAAAGGCTGATGGAATATCTCCCTGAGGCATTTCATGTTACCTAAGCCTCAGTGAATTTATATAGTAAAATACCAATGTAACAGTTATAAAATATAATAGTTTAACTCCAAAATGACACACCATTGTAAACACAAATGTCATTTTAAGACAAAAAGAGACAATTTGTGAGAATTGAAATGAAAGTAATACGTAATTTTTATATCTTTCTTTCATCAAGAATCATCGATTTGTGAGGCATGCATAAAAATAGCGTTGCTAATCTGTGTACTCAAGTTGTTTTTAGAGACCTGGTTATGTTAATGATGTCTCTGCTGGCAGAAATAATCTACCTCAAGTAGCCTACAATTTAATCACAGAAGCTGTCTGAATTAAGCAAAGTACGTGAGAGGTACCACTAGCAATATGCATAGCACATTTTTACGATGTCACCAGTGGCCTTTATCTCACCTAACAGAGTCTTTCAACCGCATAAAGGCTATGACACATGCCCCCGCTTCACGCTATAATCTCTGGCTTGAGCGTGGGACTGGCCTGTGAGCTGAACGCAGGAGAGCTGACCTGCCCTACAGGGCCCGGGGTTGTGCAAGGAGGCACTTATGTGCTGTGACAGGCGCGCCTGCCTGTCAGCCTTACCCTGGCAGAGAGCTGCCAAGTCCAATGCTAACAGCCAGGCAGCCAGACGAGCTTTCTGTCTCATCCAATTCCCCCCACTCCTCTCACAGCACACCACCACCTGGAAGGAGCCATTGTTTCACATTCCACTGGGCCTTATTGCTTTATTCAGCACTTGATGCATATCTATCCAGCTTTCCATTCGGGCACATGGCAGCAATGCTATCTGGTAGACCCCTTAAACTGGACTTTTTCCACTTAACACTGTGGGGCTAGTGGAAGGTTACACAACATAGGCTGGCAGGGAAGAACTACAACCTCACTGAGACTTGTGTGTGCATGTGGCTCAGTGTGAGCACTGCTACCTTACAGCCACAGAGTCTAGATTCAAGTCTTGGCTCTGGTCACGTTTTTGCTCAAGGGGTTTGAATATTTTGTTTCTGTGCATTTCCTTTGGGGACTCGGTGCATCGTAATCCCCTACAGAGGTGAATGAAGGTGCAGTCAGACCAGAACTAACAAGGGGAAATATAGCTGAAACAGTATTGGTATACGATACTGACCATATTAAGCATATATTTTCAGTGTCATTAAAGCATTTTTTCAATCACTTGCAGTCTCACTTTTACTCAGTTTTTACATTTTAGGAAAAGAGAGCATTGTCGGATAATCTGTATCAGCAAATACAGAGAACTGAGGTATTGCATTTGGTATCTGGAAAAAACAACTGTTGGATCACTTCATCTCAAATATGAACAATTAATACCTCCTGGATTACAGTTAATTCCCACCCTCTCTTTCAAAATGGCTAAATATTAGTACGTTTAAATATTTTGCCATTCAAGTCCAGTCAGTTTGGAAATGAGGGGGCAGTGATTTGAGCCAGTAAGCAAAAGGGTTGTGCCCCTGTCAATTAAATCAATAGGTAGTAAATTCCAGTTTGACAGATACTCTCACTGAATTCATTTAAATATGCATTAGCGCTAAGATTGGCCAGTGTTATGCTCAAGGTGTATCCCTACCTTGCATGCTGGGATATGCTCCAGCCCCTCTTTGACCCTGATTATGAATAAGTGGAAATATGGACAAAGTGCAGACAAAGGCATGATCGCTTATATAACAAAATCAAACCTATACAGCATTTCCACTTGAACCCTTGATGCAGAGCCTCCACACATGAGAGCTGCACTTGTCGACCATTATCTAGGCTTTAAAACTTGTCTGGCACCGGAGCAAAAGTGCTGCCTACCGCCCGAGCAGACAGCACAGCCAACAGATCTGCACTAATCATTATACCCCACCAGGCTAAGAGGAGGGCTCCACAGGTTTTCAGTGTCACAGGAAACCAGGTTCCCACTAATTAACCCAAACAGTCGCCTCTATACATCTACAGAACCAGCTCTCATCCATATTCAGCGGGGGCGCCTGCCATTAACTGTGGCGGGCAGCAGGTATTGAACAGGGCAGCTTTGTTTTTTTAATGGCCGCTCATTAGAGACGTTAGTACAAAATAATTACTACTGCAATAAAGCTTGATTACAATGGGTGGCTTTTGTGCAATTAAATTGATTGATTTCAAGTAAGGAAGTTGAAAGTATGAATCATTGTTACTATTTATTTTTTTGTTGTGGTGAGACATTTTAAAGAATGGACACATAAAGATCATTTTGTAATATGAAATAGAATGGAGTGCAGAGCTGAACATCATCTCCTGTCTCTCTGTTTCACTGTTACAGCATTGTTAGTTCACTTGGGACGCAGAAACACACTCACCTTCATTCTATTTTCTTCTACACTTGCCCCTTTGCTCCTTCTTCTTTCTCCAACAGGCCCTCAAAAACCAGTACAATATATTTCCCACCCACACAAGTCCAACTGTAAGTGTGAGACTGAACTCCCACATACAGGATGGGTTTTAAATTATGGATGCATTTTGTTTCACCGGGCGATTCCTTGTATAATTTATTAATTTCTGTTACCAAGATATAAGGTTTTAGCTACTCAAAGAGGAAAGAGATGATTTGTCCTCCCTTCTTAACTTCCTCTCATTTCTACTTTGAGAACCCAACACAAAACTATTGACATATTTAATTTCTGAAACATATAGTACGAGGTATTCAACAGAAGGAAACCAGTAAAATCCATGTGTTAAGTATCCAAAACACTAACAAATAAATGCTAAATGCTCTTCATCAGTATGCAAGGGATTTTAAAGCTACACTTTGAGCACTGCTGAGGATTTCAAACCTCCCACAAAGCTAGCTTGACCATGGTGTGCCCATCTATTTACATTACTGGCATATTACAGCCACTTACTGGTGAGTAGATTGGAGGCTGTTTGAGAACAGAGAGTTGCAACTTTCAACCTCCAGGCTGGTCAGGAAAATGCAGGTGGTGAATGATTAATACTCTCGCCTCCCTAGAAAACTACAACAGAGGTGTTGCAGTCTTGACTCAGCTCCCCTTTTGCAGGGCATTTAACCCTCAGCTGCCCTGTGGAGCCATTTAGTAGCCCACGATAAAAGAGTGGAAGACCGTGTGTCAACTTTCTCTGGAGGAAGGCTCAGAGATCTTTTGCTACTGCAATGGTTGACATAACCCAAAAGCCTACAACTACTGGCTTTTTTACAAGGCTATGTTAGTATTAGAAAACTGACCTTATGTGAACATGTCTTACTCCCTCTATCTTTCCAAAGCTAGTTCCTTAAACAAAATCTGTTCTTGTGAACTTGACAATTAAAACAATTGTCGACCAACTAGTAGAGACTATAATCTTACTCCGACAATGTGATGTTGACTCGTATTGGCGAGATCCAAGTTGATATAGGCAATAAAAACATACTCAGTTGCCAGTTTATTAA
Source organism: Nannoperca australis (assembly GCA_036023655.1). Classification (NCBI taxonomy): domain Eukaryota; kingdom Metazoa; phylum Chordata; class Actinopteri; order Centrarchiformes; family Percichthyidae; genus Nannoperca; species Nannoperca australis. Next base: position 21,762 of record JAVQJD010054087.1, read on the forward strand.
GCTAAAACCAATGCAGGCTTATACAACAGTCCTGCAATAAATCCTCCCTTCATGAAGGTTATAATGTTCAATTTTAATTCAAACTACTTTAGAGAGGTGTTGATTCAACTGTATGGACATTTTGGAGGATGTAGTTTATGGTGCTGCATTTCATTATGCATTAGCTGTTATTTAGCCTAAGTCACTGCAATGTTGCTGGAACCTGTATGACAGTAATGCACTCCTCTGGGGCCACCTGCTGGATAAGTATCTCAAACTAATTTCACATAATTTTAGCACTTCCTGTCTTCACAACATCAAGGTTAGCTGTTTTCCAATGTGATTGCAATGATATGGGCATCAATTTCCAATGAATATATCTCATCATCATGTTGTACAATGATTATAAAAGTAGTCTTTGGTTAATATTTGTCTTCAGTCTTTCTTGGATTTAGGACGAAAGACCACCCAGCGCTCTAATTGGCTGTCCTGTGCGCCTAGGTGTGTTTAGCTCCTTTCTCTCTTCTTTTCCTCAGTTCTCACAACCCGAACTTGTTTTCTACCTCCTCTCATCCTTCTCTCTCATTACAGTAACTGGGGGGAGGGGTGTGAAGCTGTAAAGCTTCATTGAGACGCACCCTCCTGATCCTTACACCCTGGGCCTTTATTGATCCCCATGAATCTCTGTTCATCCTCTAGTACTTGAATCTCTACATTCCACTCCAACCTTATCCATAAATGGCTTGGCCTTCATTAATGATATAGATGTATCTACCTGACACCTCAGCAGGATTTCACACGGTGACACTGAGGACTGAGACAACATTTCCTCCTTTCGAGAACAAGAAGCTCTGATGGTAAGCAGTATTCAGCTATTTCGGGAGCGCATGAGTAAGACAATGACCTAATCCACACCCACATGTCAGCAGAGGCATTCATTAGGGACTTCAGGAGGAGGTAATATGTCATTTGTTAGTACACCCAGAAACATGTGGCCCCAGGCACTAATTACAGTGTTTTAACTGTGATCATCCATACATTGAGTTAAACCTTCTGAGTATAGCGGCCCTTTCAGAACTTTTTTTCCGCTGCAGAGTGTTTCTGTGTGCAAAGCAGTATCTTCCAACTACCAGTCCCTCTGCCCACTGCCATCTGTGCACAATCAGAACATGAGCCACCCAACTTGATGAAAGCCTGTGCATCATAAACAAATATATGTTTACGCTACGTTTGCAACATCTACATTAAGATCTGTATCAACAAATAACAACCCACACCATTTTGCATGATATAAAGGACAGAAAATGTCTTGTTTTCTGATTCTGGTAGGCAATACAGGGGTCAAACAATGCTGTATCGAGCCAGAAATCCCCATGGCATTATCCCTCCAGTTACCCAGCCTAAACACACCATTGATCAACTGACACAGGATCTCTTTAGCAATCTCTGCTACCCCACTGCATACCCTGGCCCAGGCTTTCTCAATTTAGCTTTGACATTTGTCAATGCTCTGAGATTTATTTCAAGCATCAACTGACAATGTCTGGATTCCCAGGAGGCATTTTCGCAGATAAAATAGGCTGACTTGCTCATCACCCTTGGATGAGTGGAGGCAGCCAATCCCAGGGACGCTGACTCACTCAGGGAAGTGTCCCGTGGTCGTTCAGAAACAACAGACTATGAGAAGGAATTCAATCAGAGAGTGGCCTGATGATCCTCATTCTGCCTGCCACTTCTGATAAAGCACCTATGCTTTCCACAGCATCGAGATCCTCCCACTGCAATAGCCTCCTCATTGCTGACACTAAGATAAAGCTAATTTTGCTCCACCAATTTAATGCTACTGTAATTCTTATCACGCTTTTCCCATCAATCCTTTCCTAGTTCTGAAAATGAGTCTGATCTTCTCCATGTAAAGTAATTGCTCTACAGTTCATCGCAGAGGGAGCACTCTGAAATGCCAACTTAATCAAAACAAATGCACCAACTTTATTCTCTCTACTTGGGTCTAAGCCTTTGGAAAGCCGATGCTGTTCTCCAGTCTCGCAGGCATCCTGCAAACTGCAGTATACACATATATAATGCATGAATTTCTTCATCAAAAAAAGCAAGGCATCTTGTAATGAACTATGAGGATACTGTTAATGTTTGATGAGGCCGATCTGATGAATAGTTTAATGAGAAAAACTATGGGAAGGCCTGCTGGGTGCTGACAAAGGTATCACAGCTCTGATGAGTAAAGTGCAGAATTTTATTTTTATTTTTATGATCTTGTAGTTTTGTTTATTAAATGGCATCAATCTAACAGCTCATAAACAGCATTAAGTAATACATCAAGTGTGATACCACCTCAGCCAAGTCTTGAGTTGTGCACTGTGCAAGCTGTACTCCAGGGCAAAACACGTAATACATATTAACTAAGGTGTATATGTACACTGGGGGCTTGATATTTTCTTCGAGGAAGTAGACTTATTTCCACAAACTACAACTGGTGAGTGCAGTTCTACATAACTACATAACACTCTGTCACAACAGCATGCTATTGGTAGGCTCATGCCACAGATCTACCAGCGCTTTCCCACCATTACAAATGTGTATTCAGCACTGCAGAACTCACGGCTTGGTATTTGGACCTTCTGTGATGCGCTGTTGGCTGCCTAGCACTGAAGTGATTCAACACCCGGCTGCAGTTAGTGAGCTGATAATAATGCATTCAACTTAAAGCCGTTTCCCACAGGGGGGTCCTGTGTTTGCTTGCACCAGAGGTCGAAGCATTGTACAGTTAGATGTGTCAGCACTGGTTATAGTGGTCCCTGCTGCAGCAGCGGGAGACCACCAGCAGACATACAGTAAACAAACAGGGAGCACACTATGTAGCCGGATACACAGTGAGCAGAAGATAGCGTCCACGAGGAGAAGCTGTAACAAAGCAGTAAATGTATAAATCAGAAAAGTGAGATCTAGTTGGAGAAAGTCAGGGAGCAGCTGACCCCCAGTGTTCATGACTTGACTGTCACATGAGTGTGCAGCCAGGATTAGCTGCATTTGTTTGTGCAGTACGTGTGAATGACAAATCAGTCGAGCGTAACTGTGAGATATGCAGATCAGAAGTGGGGAGCGCATCAGACTGACACTGACAGCAACACATTTCTGGAATGTCATTTAGCCACAGTGAATGACCTTGAACTGGAACTTTCACAGTATCGAGCTACCTCATCTGCATAAGTAATGCAAGTTGTCGCCTCACATGCTGGTCATTGATTGTAATGTGATCAGAGGGATCGGACCATGTGGGCTGAGGTGGCTTAGTAATTTATCAGTGCAGAAGTTTGAAACTTCCTAAGTCATTCTTTTAATAAATTGTGGTTTGTATCTGACATATCAAAAGCTAATATAATTTATTAAGGATGGGTTTACAATTTTTCTAGTCTCTATAAAAGATATGTGCAAAGAAATATTTGAGATAATATGAGGTTTCAGAGGTCTAATGTAAGTAGATATACTCTAAAGTTATACAACATTTTTGGTTTTGCTACAGTCCTTCCACTGCAGATCACGAGAGAAACGCTGTCCACAGAAACACAAAGAAGACATTTTACACTAAAGAATTTTAATGATGAGTGTGGCTTGTATCTCTCATCACATTGGCTGGAACAACATGAGGAAGGGATCTTAAAATGGCCCGCATGTTGGAGGAATGATTACAGCAAGCAAAGAAAATCAAAAAGCTGTTTCAATGTTCCTGTGGACTGTTGTTTTTAGACTTGAAAAATTGCAACTGATCCTTAAAAAATATTATTTTCTTAACCAATTAATCTGTCACATATTTTATGTCAAAAGGTGTGAAAAGTCACACGTTCTGAGACCCCAAATTTTGTCTGAACAACAACTACAAAACCCCAAACTCAAAGATATTCAGTTTGAAATAATATGACGTAAATAATAAGACAACACAGCTTCTGGGACTAATATCAAGAAATCATTTCACTCAATTAAACAACTGAAAATGTTCTGTTTATCAATTAAGCAACTATGTTTCAGCTCTACAAATATATAAATGATTTCTCAAAATGACCATAAACTGAACACAAACTGTGCTCAGCATCATTTGCTGAGATGCTGAGCACAGCTTGTGACTGTGCACACTGGCACCTTGGAGGCAAATAAAAGCACTCTACACTCAACTTTGAGCAACATCCTTGTAATTTCCTACTTGCAGGGCAAACTAGATCGTAAGGAAAGTGTTTATCTATAATAACAATCTCCAGCTCCATTTCCTCATGCCTGGTCTCTGCCTCTCTGGCAGGGAGTGCTGCAGAGGTCTGACTGGGCAGAGATGGGGAGGATGTAAACCATCATAGCTCCACACGGGTGTTGTACGCTCTATCATTACATTGTTACAACATTTGCCTTTGCACTGCTCCACACCATTGCCTATGCAGCGCCGGGCAGCTAGTCAGCTTTACCTCCCTGAAAAAAATCTACTCTGCCTTAGAGGAAATGAAAACTCTTGTGCCAGCTGGGCTTTACATCTGATTCTGAGCCGAGATTCCACAACCAGCAAGGCTCTGTTTACAGACATTTTCAAGGAAGGCTAAGTATTGGCACTCTCTGTTACTTTATACTTTCTCCTCTTGTTCTTTCTGGCGAACACAACACTGGCAGTGGTTTGAGTGCAATCCTACCGTACACTTCTTGTGTTCAGCCTGCACAGCGAGGTGGGATTTGCCATCAGTTTAAATCACTAGAGCATGCACAAACTGAGATGAGTTGTGGGTAAAAAAAACAAAACACTTCCAGCTTTAACTGAATTTAATGCACATGAAAAGGAAAAGAGAGTTGTTAGGTGAGGTGCATGTGAAGAATTCAGTCTCATTTACATAGTGGAAAAGACCTGCCTGCGACTTAATGACAAAATCTGTGTGTGTGTGCAGTTCTGTATATGTGACAGAATCAGGTTAAGAAGATAGAGTGAATAAAACATCATGTCATTTCAGCAGGGTGACTTTCAAAGCAGAGCAGAGCTTTGTCTCTGCTAGTGTGATGGTAAACCCACACGCTAATGCCCGAGCCCTGGTAAAGCTAATGAGTATGCAGTATTAGTTTCTATTTCTTCCATAAAAAAAGAGCACAAGCAGTCTGTATTTGATCCTTAAAACCACCACTGTGGTGCATACTGAAATGGAGCGCAGGCCAAAGATTAATCAACTTCAAGTACAAGACAAGTCTTATCAGAACTACATAAGAACTTCTCACTGTCAATTTCATCTGTACCGTCTTGTTGCGCCGTTCTTCATGAATAAGTCATCAGTCCCCCACTATTCCCCTTTGGCTTATTGCTCGTTCTGCCGCCTCCATGGCCCTGTAAAACCAACTGAAGTGTTTATGGGAGATAAGAGGCAAAGGAGGTCGCAGGCCCAATAATTCCTTTTATCACCCCACGTTCTGCAGCAAGGGCCATTTTATGGGGGAATTTGCTGAAGACGAATTCTTAATTAGAGAAGTTTGTGGACCCAGCATCAGAGGCCTAATGGGGAAATAAAAAGAATCACCAAAAGGGCATCTGCAGGATTTCTTGCTGGTCTGCTTTGTTACTATGTCTTGTAGCAAAGATGAAAAAACAGCTCTGTTCTCAAAGCAATATCAATAAAAATGGCCTTTTAAAAATGGGTTTGTGAGGCTTGTTTGGTTAGGTGTGAATGCTATGTTTGTCTAGACAACTCTGAGTCCTTTCGAAATTAGTTCAGGTTATTGATTTTCCTGGGGGCTTATCTTTATTAAAGGAGTCTACCTTGTCAATGGAATTACAGCCTCGGTCATTAAGGTGAGCTGATTCTATTTCCCATTATTGTAAATTCCTGCTCCAGAGACTTAAATGGCTTACTTTAATAGAGAAATGCAATGTTTTGTCCTGAGCTTATATTGTTAGTCAACAAGTTTGACAAAAAATAAATTCAACTTTACTTTCATTTCCTATCCTTTTAAAATCAATAGAACCCAACTACTTGGACAAAATGTTCCAGGCCCAAAAAGCTGGATACCTTAAAAAAAACGGTGTCTTGTTCTGGTATCTTGAAGCACCACCTTTGACACATATGAATAGGGTGGGATGGAAGGGGACTAGCTCACATTTTAATTAGCCAACTTGGCAGCCATGTTTCACCAGAACAGACCAGATAATGACTAGGATCCTGTGTTCCCAGTCGCCTCCATATTAACTGAGAAAAAAAGGAGAAAATTAATTACTCATTTTCCCAGACAGGGGGGAGCGGGGGTCTCGTCCTTGATTGCATCATTTTAAAACTCCATAATTATCTCAACTCCATAGCAACAATGAAGCAAGGGTAGATACAAATGAGTTACATTTTCTGCAGCAGACTCCTCAAAGCTGAAGCAGGTTGGGCCTGAACACACTTTATTGTGTGTGCTTTGTTTGGGGACCATCTCAACCAAAGTGGTGCAGTCTCTGAGGTTAGCGCAAAAAGATATGACAAGTAAATTTAGCAAGCAGCGAAAGAATTAAACGTTAGATGAGAAGTGTGATGCAACCCCCCCCAACCCCCCTTACTTGCTCATCAACCTCTGCTGTAAAGCCTAGATTAACCATCTTTCACTTCATTTAGATAGAGGATTGTTTTGGGGTTTGCCTGATTATATCTGTCTCGAGCGCACACCATGCTTCTATTGGTATTTAACATAGATTAGCTTTAAATTGATGATTAACCTTTGTAATCCTGTGTGCATATTGAAAATGGCTTGCTTGTCTTTACCACAGCCACACAAAAGAGAGGCCGCATTATCGTTCAGGGAAAATTGAGGCTCGGAAAGCAAATGAGGCAGTGTTATCTGCCTGTTGCTTGGCTGGATAATGAAGACAAATCTTCAGACCAGAGAACCATCTCATAATGAATCCGAACAGATGAATTCTTCCGCGTTCTTAGCGTGCATCTTTTAATAAAACTTCGCTGTGACCCTGACAAGCAATTGCCAACCTTATCTTACAGAGAAGCAGAATTTACTTGTGGGAATGAGTGGTTGCCATTGTTTAGATGGCTGTATTAGAGGGTAATCAGACATTAAATGAGTAATTTCTCCATATTTAACTCCAACAGAGGAGGTAATGGTTTAATTTGCTGGGCAATGAGTTTTCCCATGTGGAGTGCTCCTTGCATTAAATCACAGCTGAATGCAGCTGCATCTGTTGATGTGGAATACATAAATGCACAGATACAGCTGCACAAATCTCTTCGAGCAGAATACAACTCAAAGTACCTCTTTAGTGACTCTACCTATTAATAATCACACATGCCTTACACAATACTAGTGGTTTAGAGAGCAAAGTAGACTGTGAAGTGAGTTCTTGCATTTGACACAAACACAGCATTACTTGTGTCACCTGTTGAACCCAGGAATTGAAATACACTTACATTTAAATTGAGTGGAATCTTTTATGGTAGTTCAAAGTGTTAGATGTGCCAGAACAGATCTATATTTGATTTAGCTTTAAATACATTTCACATGAGAATATTCAACTTTTTACTCATTCTTCCTTTTAAAACTAGAAACCAGAAAACCTGAGCTCACTCTCAGGGTTACTGCAGACAATGGCCACAACCACCTTCTCCATAACTTTACCTACAGTGATGAAATGCGGTTGGTACATTATTCTTTGAGACCTTGGAAGCTGACATCAAATGCCACACCTAATTCCTACTGATCACATCCAACAACTTGTAATCCTATTGCAGTTTATTAAAGGAATATGAAGCCATGTGATGAAAACTCATTGTGAAGGTGAAGGCTGTAATCTGTGATTTTTATTGGGCCGAGCTAGCACCAAGTTATCCTGTTAACTGGGACAGTTTTTATCACACACTCACTCTGCAGACTAACAAAAAGATCCTATCAAATATAAAGATATTATGTAAAAATGATCCTCCAAAAGGTCTGTGTTAGCACATTTTCAAACCCTTGTGTGGATGTGCACTGAATTATAAATATTGTAGCACACAGTTCTGGAACAATCTGTTTGTCTACTTCCTATGTGATACTCAGATATGAGCAAATATGTGGCAAAGCCCTAGTAGCAAAAGTATTTCCAATAATGGAATATGGATACAGACATAAATTGAACATGTGTTTTGCATGCATGTCATAAAATCTTTACATGGAACTAAAATGAAAACTAGTAAGTGGGTTAATGTACAGGGCTATATGGTTGTTGGAACACAGGTTTGAACATAATGCACTGCAAATGAAGCATCCTCTTTTGCTTAAACACACGTAACCGCAGAGAGGAAAACCAAACTTTTAAAATACTAATAAATCCCAAATAATTTTAGGCTGTGTGTTATTTACTGCCATTTGCTTAAATCTCATTTATGAGATAATGTGCCCTTTTTTTCTTCTTGTTTGCCTCATTGATAAAAAACTAACAGCAAATGTGAAAATAATCATCATTATCCTCTTATACCCAAATAATGGCTGCTCATTATTATTAACTGGTCAAAGAATAAACATTTAATGATAAACATGCTGAACATCTGCTACACACATACTGTAGATTTGTGGAAACAACTAATTATATAATTACATGATTAGAATGAGTAAACAGATATGTTATCAACTGAAATGGGAAAAATAAAAATAAACACATCTAAAAAAGGACATGGATGAATCAATATGAAGCTAATCTGAATGTCTCTAACATCTGAGCGAGCTTCAAATTATGGCTGCGTTAACACTTCCCTGCTGATGATATCTTTATATCCACAGATAATAATACTACACACTGTCACATACACTTAACAGTAACAAACACGATAAAAACCCATCATTAATCATTTATAATCATATAAAATCTGTGACTTTGAAATGTAGGTAAAATGACCACTACACTGCATCTCACACAGAGTGACCGGAAAAACAGAAGCTCCTGTGCACTGTAAATCAGTCAAATATCTATATTGTTGTTGACACTAACCATTAGGCTATCCTTAAAAATCAGAATTATTCTCTTCAGTAAGGTGACACCTGGGAGGTGGTGGGGGGGAGACAGGATGCAACAGCGTTTATGTAAAATGTGGTCACTAACAATGCAACCTATAGAAGGCAATCAATCGCATGAAATAATACATTTAATAGTAACCCACACAACCGTTGTCAGACAGCACCGTGAGACGGGACAGGATGTGTAGGTTGTGTAGTTTTGTTTGTTTCATTTACATTATTTTGTTGCTTTGTTTTGAATATTTGGTTTTTCCTTGACTTGGTTGATTTGATCGAGTTGTATATGATGAACACTGGGGTGGAAAGTTAGAATATTCATGTTCAACACAAGTTTGTTGATAAAATATATTTAAAAAAAGGGGTCCTCCATATAACTAATATATATTTATGTTGTGTATTGTGTGTTGGCTGTGTCTTTGCTTTTAATTAAACTATATTTTATTGTGCTTTTATATGATTCTGTTGTTTGTTCTTTTTACCCTGTAAAGCACCTGGTAAACCTTATTTTGACTATATAAATGAAGTTTATTATTATTATTATTATTATTATTATATGTTCAAAATAAAATAAAAAATAAAAAATCTAAATCTTGTATGGCATGAAATCCTTTCTTCTGAATGCTGTTGTAATGTTGACTATTTTTAGAGCAGACTTTTATCAAACATATAGTTTAAGAACAAGGCTTTGGTTCAGATCTCTGCCTTTAAGCTAAAAAGGAGAAAATGAAGGCAGAGAAGGAATAGCATATTTCAAAGTTCAATTTTTCCCTTTGAGATGGGAAAAAGAAAGGTGCTCGTTTGGGCATTCTCCCGTCCAGCACCCAAGATGAACGGTCTCATTCAGCACCACGGACAGCTCCCCGCACAGCCTCCAGAGGTGGATGTTAAAGCCTTCGTCACTAAGCATGACTGAGATGCCATTAACACTGGTCAGATAGCTTTCTCTGGAGACTACTCTGTGCCTAGCCTTTATCTCTCTGTGTGTGTGTTTGTGTGTGTGTGAGTTGTTAAATACTTACTTACTGTTAACAGTATATCTGCTTGCAAAAGACCTGTTGGATCTTTTGGTAATCAGTTTTCTATTTCAACAATAGCTTAGTTTTGTTGAAAGCTCAACAAGGACTAAAGGTGCTGATCTAAAGGACACAGTAAGGTCGTTATCTTCATCTCCTCTTTGTTTAACTTGGAAATCAAAGCACAGATTGTGCTGCCTTTGTTAGGTGTCTGACATTCCCACAATAAACCTAAATCAATGTCTCTAAAGAGACATTTCATATTTAGACAAACTCAGATCTTCGCCTTTATAACAAATGTCAAACGTTGCTTCTGGTGGCGGCAAGAGCGCGAGCCAGGAGGGCCGACCAACGCTTGACATTTTGTTCTCATGAGTATTCATCTGCTCCTTTAAAATGACTACCAGTGATGTGTAAAGAAAAGGGAAAGCAGACAAAAGACCAAAATGGTTTCAGCTACCTTGCAAAGTAAAGCTGAATTAGCATTGCCCTACACGTGGTTCTTTTCCAAATCACAGACAAACACTTGATCTTTTTTTAATGAGGACCCAGCAGTTGATCTGACTCTTTCCAATATGCAAAACATTCATAAAGCTGCCTTAAAATAATGTCCCACTTCATCCCTGATAATCTTAAAATCTCCATGTTAATGGGAAAGGCTTTCTTCCAGTGACATCATTTCATTAAAATGTTACTTAAATATTCTGCTCTCAGGCCACCAGACAGATGAGGAACATATTTCACAAACGGAAACCAGTGGAAATCTCAGATCACTATGTGTTACTTTCCCTTCCACAGTTTCACAAAACCGTGCACACCCACACAAAATAAATGGATACATATGACAGAGCAGAGGCATGTGAATCAAAACAAATCTCACTACACGCGACGGGGTCGTGATCTCTGTGAAGCGGCAGATCCCATTAATCTGACAAATATGACAAGACATGGGTGTGATATATAAAAATAAAAAGTAAGGATGTAAGACACACGATCACCAATAACGACAGATGTGGCTGGCATGTACCTATTCATCTGAGGCAAGCAGAGAACAAAGGTAATGAATATGTAACTTAGCTCATCATCAAGTGCAATGATAAATCTACTTCATAACACTTGGCGATGACGGCGGCGTCAGGCTTTCTTGAACCTCTTGATGAAAAAGTGGCCCGTGAAATCTGTTCACTAGAAGTTGTCACCGCCCTCCGCTGTCTCCTCTTTTCACCCACTCCTACCCAGTCCTATTATTTCAGAATGGCAGTAAATTAAACAGGACAAAACCTGTTGTCTGATTCTGTCATCAGATCCTGTGCGTCTTTAACAACCCTTTACCAAAGGCTGAGTTCTGGCTCTGAGGTTTTTGGTGATGAAGAGTGTCCTGCATTGACAGCTCTGAAGCTGCTTTTTTATACGATGCTGCACATGGTCGGTATCAACCCCAGAGATTTGGGGTATTGACCAAGGTGGTTCTTTGCAGCTGCCTGCTGAACGCTCATGAATTACAGAATTCAGCACTAATATGCAAATCTGAGCATTAGCCTAGTTATGCCCCTGTACTGTAAGTTACAGTGACTTATCTATTATGTATGAACCAAGGATTGGAGTGAAGAGGTCCTGGCAGCCAGCTTCATGGCCCCCTCTCAGTTGCTCACTTTCACATCATGAAAGAGCATGAATAGCAGGGAAGGTGGTTCCAAAATGCTAGCTTTCTGCATCTCCAAAGACTTGGGAGAATTAGAGCTTGCTTCCACGCTCAATTGCAAAGCTACTTAAAATAACAATGGCTTCCACAGGATTTGGAGGCCTGGGAGATACGTAAGGGAATAAGCATGAAGTTGTTGCTAATCCTCTAATTTCCCCCCACAAGGCTGATATGAAATGCTAGTCTGATCAGTAATCAGTCCACGGGGGAGGCAGACAGGAGATCCAGCCAACTCTACAGGCACACACAAAAATCAGCCTCTGTATGACATTATCATCACAATGCTGGATGAGTGATTGTACTTGGGTAACATAATCATAGTGGTGTAAATATCCAAAATAAAGGAGCCAGCAGAACTGAGAATGTGTTAGGTCAAACAGCTCAGTCTTGAAATCATACATATATTCTCCTCAGGTCAAGAGCATAATGTGGCTCTGAGATGAACAGAGCGACCATTAGCCCAGATCAAAGTCAATCATCAATCACATGACAGCTGACAACTTGTATTTAACAGTGTTTCCAGGACATAATGATACCTGGGCCTCGCAAACCCAGTCGCTATGGTAACAAGAGAAAGCCACTCCTTCGCACTGTCTCATAGCCAGTAGTCCTGCTTGGTTCTAACAAGAGAATATTTATGAAATATGAATTCTCCTCACTGTTTGTCAGAAAATATAAACTAGGCATACAATGATACTGCAGCTATTGTGCCCAATTTAAAAAATTTTCAAAAGTGGAACAAAAAGGTTACTTTTTGTGGAAATTGTGGAAAATGCGTAGAAGCTTCTGGCCTCAGGGTGGGCAGCGGTTGACTGACATTTGAGAACCATCATTGCTAGCAGTTGTGTTGTCGACTTTGTTGTGCGTTACATTGATACACGACAGATTTTCAACTTGTATGTATAGTTAGCAATTTAAGACTTCTGTCCCTTTACATCATTTAACATTTGGGAAGACCCATTGCCCTGTTAAGTTTGCATTCCACTACAAAAAAGGGAAACTAGTTAGCCTAGCTTGCTAGCTTCCACTCAGAAAGTAATAGCTAGTCAGTCTAGCTTGCTAACATTAGGAAATAGGCCAGCTAGCATTAGCTGTCTTTCAGTCGTGGGTTCAGCTGTGGCGATTGCAAATGTCCAGACTGTCAAAACGCAGAGTAACGGGTTGTCCTGTAACTTGAGCACTCTGTGTGTTGCTCTGGGATTTGAATCATGACACATAACTAACATGTGGAGAAATGTCCTGCGTGCCCAAATAAAAGCTAACAATAACGGTTGCCAGCTGGTTACTAGCCTGTGTGTCTGTTGGAATTACAGCAATATTACAAACTATGTTTAGCGCCCGTCCATACAAATAATTACAGCAGGACAATGTCAGTTGAAACCAAAACTTCACTGCCCCAAGAGAACAAAAATGTAGAAGCCACTATCACTCCAGAAAAACTTCAACTTCAACAACTTCTTTTTGGTAATTGCATTATTTTGTACATATTTTGACCCGATAAGCACACAAATCCAAACAAACACCAATGATATATATTCTAATTTCTTTTAATTTCAGATGGACTTTCATACAGAAATTAAGGCCTTGAGATTCCACCGAGCTCAATTTACAGAAGAAAACTTTGGTTCTTTCATAAAAGTTATTTTATCTCCTGAGGGAGAATTAACCAACCTACCAACCAGAAAAATAGAAAAACTGCATTTTTAACAAATATCTCTGCATGCCTCAGCTAATAGTTTTCATGCTTTAATTCAACAAACATAACCTCATTAAATATTAATTCCACTCTCTTTTTATTTTCTATCACTCTTGATTAGGAAAGTTTGAGAAAAAGAAAATGCATTTTTGCTCACTTTGCTCAAGTGGAGCCAACTGGATAAAACAAAACACAATAACTAATTGTAGTATAAATTGTATACAAAAAAGAATTTCTTTCTCTACCGCCTCCTCCTCTTTTTATCCCTTCCACATGAAGCTCTCCTGGCATTACGGTGTAACAACCACTGACCCTGTATATTTATCCAGTCATACATCACTGAGACACCTTGAGTTTTCATTGGGGATTTAGAAATCATAACACCTCCCTGGACCACCATCGTCTTCACAACCAGACTCATAAACACTTAGTGTCAGGAAAATCCTGCAGAACATCCAGCCCACTGCCTTCCATCTAACTTCACCTTTACTTGCACATTTGTTTCCAGGACAAGCAAAGGCAAATTAAAGTTTAGCCACAGATTAATAGTCACCCCATTCATGTTGATAAGTATGAACATAACGAGGGCAACCCATTTTTCATATTGACCTTTTGCCCTTTGATGTCAGTCTGTATCCAACTTTTCTTACCAATTTAATTTCTCACTACAGTACCTACCTTTCAGTTATGATTCATTTGTATTCATTGTGTTACTTTTATTATATTTTATTTATGTATTACTATTTATTGTTATTTTCACCATGTTTAACACATCTGCCCTTTGGTGTGAAGTGCATTACTAAGATCTTTGCTTACATTTTATTCATAAGTCTAAAGATGTTTAAGATTTCTGATTTCATTTTTACATTTTTTACATCCTGTGTATCCAAAATGAAGCACCTCAGAGCAGTCTACACCCAAATAGTAATAGTGAGAACTGGCTGCTACTGAAAAACAGTAGGCCTATGTTTCATTTGAATTTCATCAGAGAAGTTATTTCAGTCAAACCCCGTGTACTGCCTGCAGTTAGAAGCACCAGCAGCTCACATAAGCCAACGCCCACATGCTCATAATTAAAGGTGAACTGCACAGCTTGTGGCAATTTGCAACCGGTGATGTTAATACCTGGCTGTTGGAATTTCACAAGGTAGGTCTGATACCAGGAGATGTTATGCGGAGGGGGAAACAATGCCACATCAAGGCTGCCTTTCACCAAGAACAGGAAAGTTGAAATTACCATTCGTTGCACATGTCTGCCCTTTGACTTGAGCATACAGTACTTTAACATCAAGATACAGTGTGAGACCTTTCAGTTTTTATCCTCCTGTCTTCAGCACTAAATGTATAACCTCCATTAATGTGTATTTGAACTTCCTTGTCATTTGAAGGTATTTCAAACACACTAACTTAATACATTTCAGCTAAAACTTTTAATGCATTAGAAAGTGTTAATGTGAAGTTGATGTTATATGGCATAGCCCACAGGATCTACTGAAGATCGTTCTCTTGGAAGCTTATAAATCTAATATATTGGATGTAGCGTTTTAATTAGATTGATCAATACTCAATTACAGAGGATTTAAATGTGAACTGCAGGGAAAAGACAAGGCACTCATTTACCTGTAAATGAAGGATCATATTTTAAAATGTCAGAGATTCAGCGTGCTGCAAGGCGACACTTTCATGTATGAAACATTATTAAATAAATTCAAAAGCATAAAACATCCTTTTGTCAGGCGCTGGAGATTCAAGTGGTGCACAAAATCATGTGTGTGAGCCGCTGTGTCGTCCAGGAGCGGTGTAGCCTATTTCACACAGACAAAGTAGAGGAAATCTTTAGAGAAAATCGGGTTACCTCGCATGGGGGTTCGGGGAGGATATCAGCGCGCCTCTTGGGTTTGGGTTGATCTCAGGAGCGGAGGATGATGATGATGCTGAACCGCGGAGCGCACTTTTGCGCACTGCCGGTCCACATAGAAGAAAAGCGTCCGTCCCTCCTCTCGGCCACTCTCATCACTGATTCATTTGAAAGCGGACACCAGGAGGGGAACGGAGTCCTTGTTTATTCAAAGTGGATAACTCGACTCCGTCGCCGGCGCACGCAGACGAGCCTGTGTATAGAAACGCGGGGAGAGTAGTGCCCGAGCCGCTGCTTTGCGAAGCAGACTGGGGGGGGGGGGGGAGCGGGGAGGAGCCGTCTGCCGTCAGATGATCAGGGCAAGGTGCTCTCCTCACTGATACTCTGCAATCCCCAGCCTTAGCAGAGCTGCACTTTAGACTTCAACACAATAATCACTACTTTCAGTGGGAAAGCTATACTGCCACATATACTTCCATTGGGTATATTATGCTGTGTATTATGTTCTGCCTATGCAGAACGTAGCCTACGTATGTAGCCAGTAACTATTTATTATTCCAGTTTAATATCAATACTGGATGGGCTATAGTGTTATAAATGATAGTTCTCATATGCCTAATGACCAAAAAGTCCTTGTGAAATAAACCATATTAAACTGCATCTATAATGTGTTTTATGACACTGATACCAGAAAAGTTTATACAGGATACGGTTAACACCCAATGATCACCCATGTAAATGTGTGTTTTATATTAAATATA
>JAVQJD010054089.1:0-13444 GCA_036023655.1 Nannoperca australis
AAAAAATGTGCATGTATACACAGTTTTAGGGAATAATAACGGCGTCAAATCAATGTCAATTTGTGGTTTCAGAGGAAGTTACAAAGTCACTGCTCCCTGCTGTTATTCATTGAGGAAAAAGTTGAAGCAACATTTATGTATAAATCTCACATAGATCCACATCCAATCCAATATAGGATAAAACCTGTTTATTTATAAATGTGATCTTCTCTTTCTCGTTGACAGTCCTATTCAACTTTCTCTCCAAACTTGGACTGGAGACATTTTATCCCAACAAGCTCACTCTTCGGTCTCTCTTGGAGATCAATAAAAACAGCATATATGAAGAAGCTGTTTCATCAGTGGAGGAAATACCACGGTGTTTTCTCAGAAAACTATTTAAAATCAATACTGAATGCAGGAGCTGCATTCAATTATCTATCAACTATGAGGAAAACGATGACCTTCTTGACCTAGACCTTGACACTGTAGTTGACTCTGCAGACAATGAGGTTAACCCTCATGACCTCATAGCAGCACTGTGGGCTCTGAGAGACATTGTCAAAGAGTGGTGTCCACATGATTTGCCTGACTCTAGAGGGTTTGTTGAAGACAACATTGTCCAAGCAGATATACCATTCTACTCTTTTGTGAGGCTGAAAAACTGTAGTTTATCCAAGTCCCAGTTTTTGAATCATATCCTCAGCTGTGGCCAGCAGAATCACAATATCTTCATTCACAGAGATATGGAAGGAGGAGCACTAAAAAGAAAAATTGCCAATGGATTGGTAGAAGTTAGCTGGTTCCTTCCCTGTGGCAGAGAAAATCTTGACACATTTCAAAAACCAATTGCCTTCGCCAATCTGAGAGGAGACATTTGTGAGTCACTTGCACAGTTCAGTTTTCTTTTTCAAGTGTCAACTGCTACCTTTGTATTCCTGGACAAAGTTGAAGAAGATGAGCACAAGATCCTGGCTTCTCTTCAAGATGTGAAATCCAAACTGTTCTTGGTTGTTAACCGCAAGGAGGGGGGTGCTAGAGAGGACATGATGTCTGTCAAGACAACAATGAAAGAATTGGATTTACCAAACAGCAATGTGAAAATCAAAGACCCAAGGGTAAATGTTGCAAAGTTTTCAAATAAACTTTGTGCAGCCATCAAGACATCCCTGTTAGATGTAAAAAACACAATAAGCATTGACAACATGCTTTACAAAGCTGTTGAACTTGGTCTGTCTGTGGATGAACGCACAAGTAACGACCAAAAGAAAGCCGCAGAGGACATTGTGAAAGGAATTGGGTTGCGAAGTATACCAGACTACAAGAATCAACACCTTCCTTTGCAAGGAGATAACTGGAAAAGATTATCACAGCTTGAAATGGAAGAATGTAGGTTAAAGAAAGCTGGTGATGGAAGACTGGAAGAATATAAATCTAATTTACAGGCAGAAAAACAACAGATTAAGAAGGATCTTGGCAAATATAAACTATCCAGATCTATGAAGAGTTTTATTGAACACATATCCGAAAGTGAAAAAGAGAAAAGAGATTTTTTCCTTAAGTGGATGAAACTTAAGCTGAATGCACAATTACGTCATGTCCTTAAAGCATCTTTAATGCGTCACAAATTGACAGAGCACTGCAATAAAAATGAGAAAGATGTGAAAGAGATTGCAGAGTTGGATCAGGCTTTGTTAGATAGCTCTTTGGGAATAGAGCATTACATGAGAGAGATGGGGCTGATCTATGAGGTTTCCTTGCAGTCAAAAAGAAGTGCTGATAAAATGTCACATCTCCCTGGCATAGCTGCTGAAATGCTGTTGGATGGATATCCTTTAGAGCTGTTGGATGGAGATGCTTCCAACATCCCAGAGAGATGGGTGACAGATGTGCTAATGGAGCTTCACAAGAAGGTTGGAGAGAAGAGCAGACTGTTGGTACTGACTGTGTTGGGTGTCCAAAGTTCAGGGAAGTCAACACTCCTCAACACCATGTTTGGAGTGCAGTTTCCTGTCAGCAGTGGCAGATGCACAAGAGGAGCTTTCATGCTCTTCCTTAGAGTAGGTGAGGATATGCAGAACGAGCTGAACTGTGACTTTATACTTCTCATTGACACAGAGGGTCTTAAGTCTCCTTGTTTGGCACTACTAGAGGACAGTTATGAGCATGACAACCAGCTGGCAACCTTTGTCATTGGTTTAAGTGACGTCACCATTATCAACATCGCAATGGAGAATTCAACAGAAATGAAAGACATCCTGCAAATCTCAGTTCATGCCTTCTTGAGAATGAAGCAAATTGGAAAAAAGCCAGTTTGTCATTTTGTGCACCAGAATGTTGGTGAAGTTTCAGCTCATGAAAAGACCAAGACCGAAAGAAAACATCTCTTGGACCAACTCAATGAAATGACACAAATTGCAGCTGAAATGGAAAAGCAGCCTTGTATAAAGGCCTTGACAGATGTGCTGGACTATGACATAGAAAAAAACAACTGGAACATCCCAGGACTCTGGCATGGGACCCCACCAATGGCATCAGTAAACACGGGTTACAGTGAAGCTGTGGCAGATTTCAAGAAAAACCTTTTGGTGACAGAACGTGGAAGCAAAGAAGTTGAAGCCTCACAGATCCCAGAGTTTCTAGAATTGATGAAAAGTCTCTGGAAAGCAGTCAAATATGAGAATTTCATCTTTAGTTTCAGAAACACTCTTGTGGCTCATGCGTACGACAATCTTTGCAAAGAGTTCAATCAATGGGAATGGGAGTTCAGAAAAGAGATTCTCTCCTGGCAGACAGCAGCAGAGTTGGAAATCTCAAATGCTGACAATGACTCTGAGCTCCGTGATTTGAATGAATTAGTTGAATCACAAAAAACACAAGTGTTGAAACCCATAGCAGACGAAGAAACAAAAATGACGAAGAAACTTCAAGACTACTACAAAAGGAAAGATCAACATGTACATCTCATTGAGAAGTACAAAACTGACTTTTCCACAAGCATCAGAAGTCTTGCAAATGAAATCCAACATTCAGTAACAAATAAACTGGATTGTGCACTTGAGCTAAGGAAAAGTACAAAACAGGCTCAAGACATTCAAAGAAAACACAGAGAAGTGATTGAAGAAAAAGTAATGAAACTCTTGAGTGACTGCAAACACAGCACACTGTCTGAAGAACAACTGAAACATGAGTTTGAAAAGATGTGGACAGAAGCCATTGTAAACGTGTCAGGCCTGAAGGAACAAGATATATCTGCAAAAATCCTCAATCAGTTAAGAAAACATTTCTTAAATCGTAATGTGAATGAAGAATTACTGAAGATTGTTGACCTGAAAGACTTTGGGAAGTGTCCATTTAAGGCCGGAGATATACATGTATATAAGAACTTTATAAATTGGTTGTGGAAAAAAAATGCAAAGAAAGAATTGCAGAGCTTTGCAGACAGTGTCATTGAGTCTTGCACACGGCTTGTACGTGATATTGCAAAAACAAACAGAGACTACCATGATTCTTTTACAAAGGATCTTCTAGAAAAAGTAGATGATTCCTTTAAACAGAGCAGCAAGAAATACATTCCCATGTTTGAGATTGACCTGAAACTTCACATTTGTGGCATTGCCTCAAGAGAGTTCCTTCAGATGCACAGGGAATTCTTGTTAGCAAGAGATCCCAAAATCCAGCTGGAGAAGTACAAGACTCTGTATTGGTCAGACTTTCTTGATTTATACAAAGAGAGAGATCACTGCCAACGCAAAGCAAATGACTTTGTCAGATGTTGTATTAAACCTGCTGTTGAAGACTACATCAGTAGATCTCTGGGAGTAGACATTGTGGATGAAATACTGACAAGTTGTCACTCAGCAGAGTACAGTTCCCGCTCCTACTTCCAGTACAACATTTTGAAACAGTTGCTGCAAAAGGAAGACTTTGACAGTTTTGTCAAGTACATTTGTAAGTATGAAATATATGTTAAGGATTGGATCTTTCAGCACATTCTGCAAAAAATGTCAGAGGACAAAACTTTGTGCAAACTGAAAAATAAGAATCTGCAGGTCATAGTTAAAAAAATAACAGAAGCAACAGAACGAGCCTCTAGAGGAGGAGATGGTGTTCTGCTGCCAGACAACCAGAGAAGCATCACAAAGCTCATCAACAACATGCGCAAATATTTACTCAAAGACATCTCGATTTCAGTGGAGGCTGAAAAAACCACCCTGTTTCAAATCCTAAGCACATGCCATCCATTTACAAAGAGCCTCAATCAATCAGTGACAGAATTAAAGGAACAGCTGCAGGACGAATTCTCAAACTCTGGAGACACCAGATCAGACATCACTGAGACTCTGAACAAACTTCCAATCAAACCACAAGATGAGCTTTTCAGGCGGGTGTTTGGCTGTGGAAAACAATGTCCATTTTGTAAAGTTCCTTGTGAGGCTGGAGGCAAAGACCACAAGCAACATCATGCAGCTGTTCATCGGCCACAAGGTCTTGGGCAGTATAGGTATGTGGACACTGACAAGTTGGCTGAAACACTGTGTACAACAGATGTGAACAGTCAACGTAACTTCAGAAACTCAGACACTAAATGGGAGAGGCATCCTTACAAGGAGTACACCACGTACTATCCAGACTGGCACATACCTCCAGACCCCACCATAGAGGCCTCTGACTACTGGAAGTACGTCCTGGTACAATATAATGACAGATTTGCTCAAGAATACAAAGCCAAGCCAGCTGATGTTCCAGATGCCTGGAGGAGGATCACAAAGACACAAGCACTGAAAGGCTTAAATGATGCCTTCAACATGAAGTGAACAACAAACAAAACAAGATTTAGACATGGAGGAATTTTTCATATACAAATGGACACTTTGGAGAAGAACAAAAGGATACAGGGACTGAACATGTTAGGGCATTCAGAAGAACAATCAATGTAGAAGTCTGCAGTCTAATTCAGTCTAATGAAAAACATCTCAGATACTTTGGAACCTGTCCATGAAAATAAGTTAAGTAGAGAAGAATACCAGATTTTATGTTTTATTTTATTTTGTTGTTTTGTTTAGGTAACTTTGTGGTTTATCTTCAAATGAAGACTAAACCAGCGCCTGACAGTGGAAACTGTGGCATCCTTTGGTCTGCTGAACATGATGAATGACAAATGATGAGTTGAACAAGTTTTATTGAAGCTGAAAAGCTGGAAATAGTTGTGTTAGACTTCTTTACTATATCTTTTATGTTTGTTATTTTTTGAAGATTACAAATGTTTAGTTTTATCAGTTTTTGATTATCGTGGTGTGCAGGATAATGATGTTGACCATGATGAAGAAAATTATGATGTACTAAGATCATTTAAAAAAATAAATCATGTTGTTTTGTTACTTCTATTTTTTGGTTTATGATCATTAAAAAAAAATGTATTCCTGTTTTTATTCCTACATGTGTAATGACTGGGGTGCAGTTACGATGCTGATCATGGAAATGATAATGATGTCCTTCAAACACTACATGAAAAAAGGGGTCATGTTATTTTGTTATTTGTTGTTTTTGATTTCAACGATTTCTTTTTTATATCTTTTTCTTTGTTGATATTGTTATATTAAGGTTGTGTGCATTATAACCAGTGTGCACAATAATGAGGATTTACTGCAAAGAACAAGAAAGAACAAATGTTGTGTTTGATACCAGTCAGTGAATAACACATATTGATCCAAATGACTTGCTTTGTCTTTTAAACTTTTTAAATACTTACCATGGTTTCTTATTTTATTCTTTTTAAAAATGAATGTTTATCAAAGTGGCATAATGACTAGTGTGCACTACAATGGTGAAGATGTAGATCTACGAGGAACAAAGACCATGAGATGAGATTATGTTCTTTAATAAATGTTACTATTAACATTTTATAGTTTTATTTCTCATATTTTCTGCTAAATGTAACCTGAACAAGTAAATAAATCAGCATGAGTTGAAATGTAATGAGATGTAATGTATGTGCACGCACTGTGGCAATCTTTCACACGTTGTTAATGATGATTTTTATTTTATCAGAAAGATTACAGAAAGGAAGAAAACTGGAAATGGTTTTATCTCTGTCCATATATGTTTTTATCATTATTTAGTTTGTTCAGTTTTTTGATGATTACACAAGTTTCTCCAGCTACACAGCTCTGTTCATAATGACTAGTGCTGAAGAAAATGATGCTGATCTTAAATTGTTTTACTGTTTTATTTCTAATAGGTACATGGAAAACATTTTCTTTTAATGTGTATTTGATTAAAGTCAGTGAATAAGAAATGTACATGTTGATGTAAGTGATGAAATATGGTGCAAACAAGCCAACAGCAGAGAATACTGTGGGGTCTTCTGTTGGGTCTTTTAGACAGACGACAAGTTAATCAAGCTACAGTGAAAAACCTGGAAGCTATGTCTGTGTCTGTGTCTGTGTTCACATCTTCTGGACTGAGTTTTGTTTGATTTCTGTTGATCACAAATGTTTTACAAGTGTTTTTCCTTTTTTTAAGTTGATAAGGAGTAAAGTTATGTGCACCATGACTAGTGATAATGATGATATATGATCTTTATGAATCTTTGAAATAAATATAACATTAAAAGAACAATGTGTAAATGCATTATTGTCAATTCTGTTACATTTGATAAGATTACAAATATTGTGTACATGCAGCATTGCTTCACCATTTGAAGAGCAAACAGTGAATGCAAGAATGCAACTGAGTGCAATTCAGCCTTTTGCCACTTGAGAGCACAAGAAACCAGAGACTGCACACACATTAACAACTTCCTGTTGTGAAATTAACAGGGAATCACTGGCAGATTTACTCACCTGCTTTATGCAAATGCAACTTTTAGTTCGCTTAAACTGACAAAAATGACTTGATAACATGCAGTGTTTAGGCTGCACCAAATACTGCATGGGACAAAAAGTCTGCAAGAACGCACCACTCACCACTTGGGGAAACAGCCACAAGGGGGCGCTCAAAGAACATGAAGCCCACAATGAATAAAGGTACAAAATGCTTTCCAGACAAGGGCACACAAATGCACAATAAAAGAGCTAAATTACTACACAAAAAGTTCAACAAGACAAACAGATTTGCATAAGACAATAAAATACTATACCCACCAGTAATGATTTTGTCAGATAAAACGTAAACTACAACATTTCATTTTGATGGTTTAATTCTCTTCTTACAATGACATAGACTTACATGGAGTTATATCCTTATAAATCACCAAAAGAAGAAATAACCAAAGAAATAACATCACTCATGGCTGCAGAGTGATAATGTGGGTCATCTTCTTTGAATTTACTTGGAAGTTCAGCAGTTAGCTTTTGACCATTAATTGATTGAGAAAATAATCTGCAGATTTATTGAAAATAAAAATGCTAATTTGTTGCAGCTCTGGTTACTTTTTTTCCACGTCTGCCAGTAATGAGGAATGGAAACTTTAATGTACAGTTAATTTAATTCATGCACATTTTTGCAGATGAGATGCTGAGTGTGTGTGCGTCTTTGTTTGCTGCTGTAATGTTACCAGCAGAGTTAAATTCACACAGATACAAACATGTACACATCACTTGCAGAGTGGAATGCTGGAGATATGGAGGAAGAACAGGGTGGAGCCACTTCTCTGAGGTTTTATCTTTTACACACGGTGTTACAGTGAACTCACCTTTTAGAGACAGAGGCAGTAGTGGAAGAAGTACTCAAACCTTTTTACTAAAGTATCACCGTGGAAGAATACATTACAAATAAAGGTCTGATGCTGAAACTTGTGT
This sequence comes from Nannoperca australis, assembly GCA_036023655.1. Lineage (NCBI taxonomy): Eukaryota > Metazoa > Chordata > Actinopteri > Centrarchiformes > Percichthyidae > Nannoperca > Nannoperca australis. The sequence goes on from JAVQJD010054089.1 coordinate 7,782, forward strand.
TAGTGTTAGTTAAATGTACGTATCCTATTAAAAGCAAAACTACTGTTGGTGAAGAAGAGGAGAGTTTAGTTTGGCTGTCAGATTAAAACTTCATGAAGAAGTGGAAGGAAAAAAAGAAAGATGTGAGAAACAAAAGATTAGATGCTAAGAGTACAATCAAAAAAGTAAATTCAGCACTAAAGACAAATGTGGAGGAGTAAAGTGTTCTATTGTCTTCTGAGGTGAAAGTGGAAAGCCTGACATTGTACTCAAGTAAATTTACTTAATTACCTCCGAACACTTTGGGAGTGACATCACTGTTCAGGCAGCACATCCAGATCGGCTGCATTCCACTGCTTCACTCCTCCTCTTCACTTCACTGAAGTGTGTCTGTAGGTGAATATTTGGGTCACAGCTGCTCCGCCGCCCACCAGCCTGAACACACAACAGTAGCAAAGGACAGGGACCATCAATGAAACTGAGAGAAGCTCGAACTAACAGGTGAGTGTGTTAAAATCCTGTAACCTGGTTGGACTGACGCTAATTATGATGTTGTGAAAAATATGAATGAGTTCTTCTTCGATTCTTTTCTCTAATGTAAACAGCAGTTGACTTGTTTACAGATCTATTCATTCATCTTTACCTTCATTTCTGAACAGTATTGTTGTACATGATGGCATCAGAGCTTCTTTACTTAACTAACTCAATATACTTTATTAAGATCAAACACTTTACTGACAGATCAGACACAAACCCAGAGGATTTCTTTATCAGGGAGTTATTCACACATCCAAATATCTCAGATGCAGGTGTGTTGCAAAGTATTGTTTCAGTCTTGAGAAAAGATCTGGCAAACAATTCATTCATTATAATGCTAATGTCTTAAACACTCTTGACGAAGGTCCAGAGTGACCTAAACGCTAGCAGTACGATCAATAAATTGTGATGCTGAGAAAGAGCAGTGTGCTGGATCGTCTCTTCTCGAGGCAGAAAAACACAGCAAGTAGAAAATAAACATTTACATGAAAGCACTTCTATCATATTGAGTCTTAGATTAGAAGTCATAGATTTTGTTAACTTCAGTTGCAGAGTGTAAGATGCTGTTCTAGTAGAAACAATGCACTAGAAATAATCTATAGTATCTATTAAAAATCGTCAAACAAAACTGAGAAGAATGATAGTTTACTTCCTTCATATTTCCTTTGAGAAAGGTTTTATTCAAGAAGACAAACTTTCTTAATTGACGGGAAAAAAAAAATTCTATCAGGAACACGAGGCGCTCTGTGATGTAGTGATAGTTTCCAAGGTTTTGAGGACTTTTAATTCCTATTGATTATCTTGTGAATGGTGGTGATACTGAAAGTGAGGACAGAGCGGAGGTATGTGTGGGTGGAGTCTGACTCCTGCAGGAATGTCGACGTGTTCTGCAACATTCCTGCCTTCAGCAAACCTGCGTCTTCTTCTGCAAACACGGAGAAACTACACCGATAAAAACTTTCACATGCTTCACTGTCAAACACCTGGTTCCTGGTGCAAAACGTAAACTTGTGTTGAACTCATCACTCTGAGGGTTCTTTCTAACGTCTGCAGGGTAGAAGTTTAATCAAAAAGAAGACTGGTGCAGTCAGTCAAAGTGTCCAATGACGAGGTTATGCACCTTGTTTAAATGTGTTGCCAATCTTATGTCATCATGTGAGTCACTCAGCAATATTACTATGTTGAATACTGAGAGATATTAAATCTACGAGCACTTTAATATCACCTAATTATCTTCTTCACTGCACAACAAAAATAAAAACAAAATTGGCATCTTTTCGGTGTTTCAACTAAATCTGAGGGAGTAAAGTGACTTTAAAATCTGTAGTAAAACACAGAATTGAATTTCCATTATCATTTCCTTATTCAGAATTGTACAGAAAGAGCACCTTGACTTGCATTCTTATTACAATAATTATTCTTGTTATAATTAGTTTGGTTAGAAACTGAGTCCTCAGTTTCAGCTGAATGAAGAGTTTAGTTTGCCGAAACTGCACAGTGAGTTTTAACAGTGTATCTACTGTGTGCTGTTTTGTTTGAAGAGTACAAAGTCTCCATTCATCCCCAGTCATTGATATTTTATGATCTTATCTAATCAACAACCAGCAACTCCTGCCGTCAGATAAATGTTAATTGAGTAAACAACAAGTGCATATCTTGAGTAAATGTATTGTTACTCCCACCCTTTGTCTATAAGCATAAAAGAAATGCCTTCACAGCCTGAACTGGTCTCTCCAGATCAATTCTCGTGCTTCTGAATGTAAACAGGAGGTGGGGGGGACAAGCCGTACTGTAAATAAAATGTATTTGCTGATGTGTCAGCTGCCTTTAAACAGGCTTGTCTTACAGTTACATAATGGATGTTAGCATTTACCTTTTGTTTTTTGTTGCAAAAAGTCTGGCTATATAGTTTTCCCTTGTAAATCAGTATGTGAGGAAATTCCCAAACATGTGTGCTGGGTGTCAGTTTAGCGATACTGTACACTGAAACCATGAGATAGTGAGATCTGGCTCAACTTTCATGCACTACCCAGGGGGAAGTTACAGTATTGTATAGAAAGCAGGGTGATCTCTGCTGCGTTCCCATTACAGAGACAACTACATTAAATGATTGATTTGAAACATATGGTTTCTGCAGGAATATATCATAATGCTTGAAATAGTGTTCTTATTTTATTTTTTTATTTGGTTATTCACATAATATCTGCACCGAATCTTACCCAAACATTTCTTCCTGTCACCTTGTGGTGGAGCATTAAGGCCGCAGTCAAGGTAAAATAGTCTGAAATTTTAGGAGAATCAAAATATTTTGGGGAAAAAGGTTTGTAACGTCATGGAGAAAAAGGCACAGTTTTACAAGAATGAAGTGAACAAAATCATAAGACTATGAGAACATTTATATATTAATACTCTGCCAGAGTTAACAGCTGAGAGCAGTCTGTCAGTTTCTGTGTCAAAGCGATGTGGATGACCTGGAGTTACAGGTTCCTCCAACAATCAACAAAGCGCCATAACTTATGTTGAGTTATGCCTCGTTCACTTTGCTGTACAATTTCACATCAACTACAAATTTAAATGCAATTAAGGCAGCGTCTGTAACATGAGGCTCATCAAAACTGAATGTTTTGTCTTTCTTTCTTCTGACTTTATTAAAAATAAGTAGTCGTCACACTATACTCTATAGGTGCTGCAAGTAAAAGTTTATTATATTTACTCTGGATAGTCAAAAAAATTGAAAATTTCACTGCTTAAATTCAAAGTCTCCCAAACGCTCCCATACAAAGGACTCGACCCCTCCAACTAGTAAAGTATATAACAAAATATAGCAACAGGTAGTAACAATGAAAATACATTTTCTTGTACCGTACGTTACTGTAGTTACATAAATCATTTACACATGGACAGAAATTTCAAATCATACATTCAAAAAAATGTTTATAAATTGTCAGCAACATGGATCACATATTTGAGGTGATGTGTAATATATGTATATGTATGTATCTATGAGGTATTATGGTGTTGTAGGACTTAATGCTTCAAGGAAGGGACACTATATAGTAGCCTCCTATTTAGTGGTATAGTGGTAATAGTGGTATCTATCCATCCAGATAGTTTGGGGGTTCGTGGGTCAATAGAATTTAATGTGTGGCATTTAAATAAAGCATTTCCAAATCAACATATATTTCCAGAATCATCAGAGACATTTCTCAGCAACATACAGTATCTGATATGGGTTTACCTCCACTAACATTATACATGTTAAACAAGCATTAACTGCTAGTATAGTATATATAATATATATATAGTATATATAATAGACCCTTTGAAAAACACACAGGTTCACTGACATGGCTGGATGGAGCTATTGTTAATATTATTATTATAGATACTATACATCTATGGTTATTACTTATTACTTATACCAGTTATTTTCCTGCTTTGACAAAATAAAATGTCTGCCGTGAAAACGGTCAATTTCGTCATAAACTGTTACTGTTCCTATGCTAGCTTCACAAATATCTTTACACAAATATAAATATAAATATATCTTTACGCAAAATAAAACACACACATAACAGGAAACTTACTTTCACGCTGTCGTAGTTTAGTTGCTAACAAAGTTTGGCTAGGCAACTGGTTTACGAAACTAGCAAACAATTAAACAATGGCTGCCTAATTTTACTGTCAACACAAAAAAACTCACCAAGTCCTCTTCTAAAACTCAGAAGAGGAACGCACATTCAGCACGGGAGCTTAAAAACCCACTCCTTAAATTGTAAATAAATGGGTTACATTTGTCAAAACTTGATATTTTGTCTCTAGCCCACTTGTTAATTAGGAATTAGATAGATAGCTAGCTAGCCAGCTAGCTTGTCTTTCCCTCCTAGCATAAAGTTAGTAACCGTCTCTCTCCCGCTCCAGCTCGCGCCGCTACTGTTGTACTCTTAAAGAGACAGAACTCAATTAAAAACCACTAATAAACTCAATAAATAACATTAATACTATTAAGATGGGGTGAGTATATGTGGAAAAAACTCCAATATGAAGTTATATTTTTAGATTGATATATTTGTGTGATGATATATAGCAACTTGTTTTTGTTTTTTTTGTCATTTGCCCCCCCCACTTGTTAATTAGAATTTGGCTAGCTAGCTAGCTAGCTTAAAATTAGCAACCGTCTCTCTCAACCGCTCGCCCTTAAAGAGACAGAACACAATTTATAACAGCTAGTTAAAGTCAATAAATAACATTAAAAGTATCAATGATATATTATTCATTATTGAGGAGGAGTGAGTATGTGTGGAAAAATAACTCCAATATGAAGTTATATGGATATATTTGTGTGATTATATATAGATTTATTGTCATATGTACAGTAAACAACAGTTACACTAGACAATTAAATTATTTCTTTGCTGATCTTCCTGTACCATACAATATATATACATAAACAAATATATACATATATATATCCTATTTAAAGAATATAGCTATACTCATATACTCACAACTTTTTTTTAAAATAAATAAGTAGACCTGAGCCGGAACAGCATTGATATTAAAGTGCATGTGCATTGTAAACTGCTGGACTAGCCATAACCATAAAATCAGATGTGAATATAATGAGATATGCATTGATTTTAACAGTTTGTGGATGATAACAGTGGTGACGACTGTGAGAGAAGATGTATATGTGTGTGTGTGTGTGTGTGTGTGTGTGACCAGTCTATAGTGTATGTGATTAAGATTTATTCACAAGCCTGATGGCCTGTGGATAGAAGCTATTTGTCGGCCTAGTTGTCCTAGACTTCACATGTCTGTAGCGCTTGCCTGATGGAAGAAGTGTGAAGAGGCTGTATTGGGGGGGTGTATTGTCCTTTATGATGTTGTGATATATAATTTTCTGGAAATTAAATCAACTGTTTATCAATAAAATCTGAATTAGAAATCCTTTATTCATCCACAGTAACTATAACTGTAGCAGCCAGTATATGAGCAGTGTTACTGCACATCAGTGTTGTTATCCTTTGCTCGAGGTTTCTACCTGTTAAAGGGAGTTTTCCTTGTCATTGTCGCCTAGTGCTGCTCATGGTGGGAACGTTGGGTCTTTGTGTGGAAGTTGGTCTCGACCGGCTCCATGTGATTGA
>JAVQJD010054090.1:0-41870 GCA_036023655.1 Nannoperca australis
GTTATTCATTTCCCAGTCTGAAACTCTTGTCTATTCCTGTTATGAGCCCCTTGCATTTTGTTACACAACAAACTATCAAGTGAACACATACACATGTTGCATCTTTCGTTTCACATTACTAGTTCACTCACCATGAACCATACTCGGTTCTTACAGCTCACTTTACAAACATCTCTCAGCTTAATACTATTCATTATCATGAGCAAATTATTTGCACTATATATATATATGTGTGTGTGTGTAAACACCCCAGTGGGTGTGACTCTGGAAGGCACAGATAGTAAAGTCTGTGCTCTAACGCTCACTAAATGTGAGCGCGTGGCTCACAGCCTTTAACCTTCTAGGCTAACATTAGATAGCTACACTACAGTACACTGAACACTTTAACATAAAGCTAAAACAGAATGTCCCTGCTGCATTCCCAACGAAACAGAAGTCACACATCTGATATACACGTACAAACACACAATGTCCATATACAATATACCAGAGTCAATTTACCGTTAGGCCCGCTTCTAGCGGGCCGCTAGCATAGTGGCTAGTTAGTGGATGCTAGCAGGAAAATCTAGTACATAGACGGCGCTGCTACTTACTTACTTTTACCCTCGTTTAGCAACCTGGGACTGTAAATCCACTGTAATGTTGTACAATATTCATACGTACATTTTTGTGTGTTTCAAGACAGTTTTATGCCATTACAAACCTGATGAAACAGTTGTAAGAAGCTGTGAGTGTAAACAGTATGTCGTTCGTTTCCATCCGTTGTTTACTTAATGAGCCGAACGGCAACTCTTACTCACTAACTCCTGTCTCTACAGCTCAACACCTCCATCTATTGACCTGGTGGGCGTATAACAGCGCCCTACACAACGAAATCTAACAATCAGATGGTATTGATAAACAAAAAAATACAGGGTTCACACGAATACCTTTAGACTCACTGAATACTTATTCGTGTGTATCACAATTACAACTAGCACTGTTGTCATCTTTCTTTGGGAAATGAAGCCACGCTTTGGATCATTTCTTCCTCTCCGCCATGGCCCCTTCTTTTTGCCAGCAGCTTAGACACAAGTTTAGCTTCTTTGCAATGCAGAACTGTCAGAAGAACCCAGCTGCATTGATAAAAGGAATTGATAAGCTTGCAGGCATACGATTCCAATGGACCGGAAAATTTGGAACTGGTTCTCAACTGGAACGGGTTGTTGATTCCTGTCGCTAACGATCTGTGGATCTGTAAATAGATCTGTGCGGTATGTGTGTGTGTTGGTTGAGTTCCAATTGGCGTGTATGTTGTTCCTTAGATTGTACTCCAGGAGTCTGCTGTTGAAAGTGGAGTCGTGGTTTAATAAATCTTGCGTCTTGTTTTCATAGTTTTGGCCAACATTCTTACCTGCAATAATGCCATTGTCCTCACCAAGTGAATTGCTGAGATCAGACAGGTTTTAAACAAATCCCGGAGTTAGCTAAATTTAGACCAAACTGTGATACACGGAAATATGTTTAACATTTTACAAACCAAATTCATGGTTCTACACCGACGTATCGCAGAGGATTCCAACATTCGAGTAGTTGCTTTCGGTTTTACCTTCAGTGTTCGATGTTCTGGTCTTGATTTCCAACATGCAAATCAAGACCAGTCCCACAGGTTAGTAGGCTACTGTAACTGTTTTTATTCTGAAACGAGTCAGATCATTTCATGAGAAGATTCAGATGAGTGAGCAATGGTTTCCGGAACAGGAAAATTGCAATAATGTAAGCTCAGCTTCATATAATTCAGGCCTAAAAGTAACCTGCAGACCAACACTGCATTGACCAGTGACTGGTTAGAATTACTGGTGTGGATCATCTGGCTAAACTAGTGCCTTGATCTGTTCCTTGCAGACTTTGTTGCTCTGAAATTAAGCAGTTACTTTGGTGAGTCATTTCATTATTACTGATAGACATGGCCGGGACTATAGAAATAAAAACTCAAGTTGTACTAAATCAGAATTCAGTGAGCAGTGCAATTTTAGCACCTGCACTTTGCCCGTTAAGACCACATCTTAGAACAGATAACTTGTACTAGTTTAGCCTAGACCTTAACCTGTGTAAGTACAGAAATCTGCTTGTACACAACTGCACTGCTGAGCCTACTCATGACACGTATCTTTGGAAAGCTAAGATTCTTGTGATTCGATTGATGCAAACCGTTTCAAGATACAACCACAACAGCAGATACAAGCAATGTTGCCATAAATCCATAACATCCCGACAAAAACGATCTTGTTACATTGGCAAAGGTCCAGATGGTCAAATCAATCTTTCTTACCTGGATGTCAGCCGTGTACCTATTTTGACTTCGACATATCAGCCACTATAAGATGCTGTTGCAAATGCAAACTGGACTGAAAAGTGTAATGAATTTTACAAATGCATTTTTCTCTCTTCACTTACTTTTGTCTAAGAACCTCAAACAACTGAAGCTCTCAAATTCCTTTGCATTGTTCAGTCAGAAAAGATAAATGGTTGAAAGATAAATGTTGAAAGTTTGTAGAGCTTCTACAGTTGGATGTAAAGTCTTTGTTTTGAGTAGGATTCATTTTTTTCTAGTCTCTTATTCAGATCAAATAAAGTCTGCCTCAAAATCACAAACTGCCTTAGTCATTTTCTTTTTAGCAAGTAATATGTGCAGAAAAGCTGTGAATATTATTTTCTTTAGCCAGGCAGGTACTGTCAGATGACCTTTACATTAACTGTGGTGTATAAATGCCCAGGGCCTGTGCCCTTCACTTGCCTCCTATTGAGCATGAGCAGAGCATGTTGTACATGTTGCTCCCGAGTAATCCTCCAAACCAAAGGTGAGGCCCCATCAATCACACTGAGCAAAGTCAAGGCCAACATTTCTCTTGGGAGCTGACAGCAGAACAAAAAGCGGATGCTTCACTGTTCTTTGCTTAAAGGCTTCACTTATCAGGAGGATGCCAATGCTGATCATACACCGTATCCACATCCTCCACCACTCAATTGTTCTAGTACATTTGGTGAGGAATTGGACATTTTGAATCTGATTTTCAAATTTTTTTTTTGTTTTAACAAACAGATATCAGTAGATATCAGTATAAGAAATATTCAGCAACACTGTCTTCATATTAAAAGATCCCACTTAGGGTCCTGAACCCGGGTTTACAAGCAGTTTTAGAATATCACTGTGCCTCTATTTGTAGGCAGAACAGAGCAGTGTTGCATGTGATCCTATTAGCGATTGCCCCAAAATGTTGCCTTAGGCCTGAGTGCTAAGTGGACTTAGTGAAATCGCAGTCCCAGACAAGCTTTGCTTTAGTAAATAATGACAGTGCCAAGTGTCTATTCATTAGACTAATCACTGATCTAATCACTTTCCATTTAGTTAGGGGATGTTATTCAGCCAATGGGACCAGTCAGATAACAAACTGAGTCTATTAAAAATAGACATTTGGAGTAATGATTCAAAGTTAACTTCAGCATTTACAGCATTGTTTTCCCCATTATGCAATTCAGCTCCAGGAACTAAAATGTTAGGAACTACCAAGAAACCAAATTTGTTTTTGTTTCCACTGCGTTTCAGAAACTGTAAGGATTAAGCAAATAAAATGGCCCACAAATTAAAAAGTGACTAAGTGGTTTTAGGTTGTTTGTGTGTGATGAAACAACACAGAATCATTGTTCATTGTCATTTACTGCTACAGGTGGAACAATCTTGTGCAATACAAAAACATGATTATAGCAATGTGGAGCTAAACAATTGATTACCTGTGAGGAATAAGACATGTTGCTCTTTTTGAAGTCATAGAGTCTCTCTTCTATCTCCAACATAAAAAAGAAAGCTGTATTTACATACATTTTTACCTAAAAAAAAAGGTTTATTAACATGCTAGTTGTCAAACCTTTAATTTGATTTATTGTTTTATTTTTAGCTGTCAACTGCCACTGTAGCTGGCGGGCTAACCAGTAACATGCTACTTTGCTCTGAACATGCCAGTGCTAATCAGCCCCACTATCCAAAATAATTAGCTGGCTTGCTAACTGGCATTTAGCAGGTGATCTAGCTTATTTGCTCTTTGTTCTACAAGTTTTAGTAATTTAATTTATTTTTGTCAAAATATGTGTTCTGTGTGTGGCGAATGTGTATTGTGAATTAAACCGAATTGTGAGCTTACTGTGTCGCTGTAATTCAAATAAATTGTTTTGTATTTTGCTTCTATTAGATACAGGTGTGGAGTTATTTGGTGATACTCAATTAAATTCATAAAAACGTATCATGCAGAATGAGGACCATCAATTATGCAGTAAAGTTTCCATATGATAACACTATGGCAGTTAGCCAATGTTTCACTCATTGTCCCTGGCATGATGCACAGTAGGGAGCACCATTGCTTTCATTAGCTTCCACTTATAGAGCAACTGTATTGTACTGAAAGGGCTGATTGAAAAGCACTCCCGCTTTTGCTGAGAAATTTTGACAAATCTTAATAGCGACTCAAATAGCAACTAACGTGACTAAGAGATGGTTAAAAGTTCTGTAACAGCCTGAAGAAGACCTTTGGGCTAGATCACATGGACTAAAGGGACTACAATGAATAAAAAAAGGCTTGACTATAATGAACACATAACTGAATCACTGCCTTTCTGTTTTCAGGAGAATGCCTTTGCCTCGACGGCTACATGAAGGACCCGGTCCACAAGCACCTCTGCATCCGCAGTGAGTGGGGGCCCAATCAAGGGTAAGTTATGATAATCACCTCATGATGATTTATTATTGCTCATTATTAGGAAGAAGAAATGGTGGAAAAATCATTCACAACATATCATCAATATGGCCATTTATTTGGTTGAAGAGATCAATCAAAAAGAAATGTGATGTTGCCAACGCCAATTAATATTCTGAATCAGACAAAACTGCAGGAGAACCTGAACTACATGGATTAATACTAAACTAATTAGTTGTATACATAAAATTCAGTTATCTAGAATAGACGGTGTTCAGCAAATTGCTATTTGCCTAATTAAAAAGAAAATAACGCTTAAATAGCATTACAAACACTTAAATCACAAACCACATTGACAAAGAAGATGGAAGGTTCTGACATGTGTCCCATACAGTAATAAATACAGACTCTTTTAAGTTGTCTTGAGGAAGTCAAATGCTAGATGGCCAACAGTTTTCTGTCTGTAAGACAGAGGTCCTTATGATTGTTCTGAAAATGCCAATTTTCTTGAGTGTCTCTCTTCAAATGTAATTTTCGAAACTTTTATTATGTTATTATGTTATTAGTAGCAGCTTTTTTCACATGAGGTTGAAAGTGAAAATTATACTTTTTGGCTCTTTCGGGGGATCTGGAGACCATTTTACATGTTATTAATACCTCCCATCTATAACTTAAAACTATGTGAAAGTCATCCATATGTAGCTGGAGCTTGTCACTCATCCCAAGAAGAGAGACTGAATCTCCTCTGTACCAGCCTCTCTTTACTGGTTACCAGCGAATACAAAATTGATTTTAAGATGCTTTTACTTGTTTTTAAAGCATTTCATTGACTGGCACCAGCATACATCTTTGAGCTCCTCACTCTCCATTCTCAGACCCCTTACATCCTCTGATCAGATACTCCTCATCATTTCATGTTTTTTTAAAGTTCAAAAGGTGAGTGGGCCTCTTTCCTTGCTGCTCCCAATCTATGGAACAGTTTATGTTCATTGTTTAAATTCCAGCTAAACACCCACTTCTTAATATTCCCTTTAATAATTGATATGATTATCAAAATGCATTTAATCCTGTCTCTTACAGTTATTTAATTCTGTTTAAAAACTCTCTGTTAAGCCCTTTGGTCAAAACTTGTTTTTAAATGTGCTCTACAAATACATTTGACTTAATTTGAATTGACTTAATGGTGTAAAGCCTTGAAAGTAATTAGCAAACCTACAAATCTTAATGCCTGGCTGAACGTACTGCATTGCTGTGCTTTGTTTATCTATTTGTGAATAATTAACGCGTTAATCCAGCAATTTAATATTGCACTTCCATAGAGTTGGCGGGGAGGACTCACAAGAAGCCGATTCAAAAAAGAAAAGACATTTGGAGCAGCAGAGGCTGAGATATTCTAACTATTACTATGAGTCACATACATCAACCAATAACATCTTTTTCAGATTTCATTGTTTTTCAAATTCACATCTCCACTTTATAATCCAAGCTTTTTGTTATAAATGTATAGTCACCAAGCTCAACCCAAGATAACTCTGGTGACATCACTGTGACATCATCAGGGGTAGTTTCTTGCAGATCTGGCAAAGCTCCTGCAGAGCCCCAGCTTCTTTTCATAGATTAAGAGGTTCTGTTCTCCCCATGACGAGTGATTTGATCTTCATGTCTAAAATTGGTGGTGTCTCTAAAGCAGAAACAAAGACCAAAAAAAAGAAAAAAAGACAGTTTAATGCATTTTAGCACTATAATTTATAGTATAATAAATCACTTTTAGGCCAATAGTGAGTCAGTAAAGTTGTGGGTGCTTTGTCATGCTTTTTGGTCAGCTCGTCTCTTAGGGTGCAAGGTCACTTCTTCTATATTACAATAATGATTCCAAGTGATGACTTGATATCTTTTGGCTTTGAAAAATGCTGTTTCAGACCCCATCCTAGGAAGTCATATAAACGCTTAATTGGGTTCACATTTGCTTGTTAAAAAGTCCTTGACATTTGGCTAACACCACAGCCACGGTGCCAGCCACTGGGTGACCATTGAGGGTGTATGTGTCGGGGTGCTACTGTTTCAGAAAGTACTGCTCACATCAAAACAGACAGAATCCACCTACGGAACAGTTTTTCACCCTTTGTGACCACATACCAAAAAAGAAAGACCTGCAACGGTAATTGTGGTGCAGTGTTCTCATGTGTAAATGTATTATGGGATTACTCTTATTTTATAGTTGTCTGTCACCGTTGTTCTTCCAATTTTAACCAGATCCAGAAAGCCAGAGATTGTGTCATTCTGTTGACACCATGCTACCTATCCCTATTAAAATAAAAACAGCAATATGTAATTTGTATGTGATTTGTTATTAATTTGATAAAGTACCCCAATTTTTCAATTATTAATTTACAGGTTTTGGAAAATCTTTGGTGATTTTGAATTGATTTACCGGAAAACATATATTCACACAATATGTACAGTCATTTATCTTTATCTTTTCGGTATCTGAGGTTTCATAACTACTTTAAATAAATTAGTTATTATGTCTCATTTGAAATTACAACTAATAATAATAGACATTATACAGTAGGTTCTGACTGGCAAGAACCAACACATGACTCCTACCAACACATAACAGCTGGCCAATTAAAGTTTAAAGTTTACATTAAAGTGGTCAATACATGCACTGTGAGATGGCTTGACATAGACTTAAATATAAATAAGTGGAAAACCAAAAAGTACCTTTAAAAAGTGTTAGAAACGCCGTAATTAGACGTACTTAAACACACACTGCATTATTAGAACATGTGATACAGCAAAATTAGATGTTTGCTACCACCTTAAAACAATTGATCAATGCAGTGAAGATTAATGGCACTGTTAAATTATAAGAGGAGAACCAAATTCTATAACATCACCTGTTTCTGGCTTGCAGCAGACAGAGCCTGCCAATCTCTCCTCATTTTGACTGTAGCTCATGCCAGCCATTTCAAAATGCATTTTTAAATTGTGGATTTGTTTTTTTGGTCAACACTTTTAGAGACAATTCTGTATTGCCCCCTTAGCCCACCGAACTGTGCACCTCTGTATCTCATTTCCCTGGTGGTCCCCTTGTGTCCCTGTCACTGTGTGACAGAGTGGGCACCCTGGGGTGACTTAAATGTTTAATGACCACAGCCTGTGGCATGGAAGCCGCTCCTCTTCCTCGATGTTCTTTTTGCTTACAGTAGTGTAGGAGTTTGCTCAGAATCACATCGGGCCCCTGTCACTTCGCCTCCTTACACTCTCACTTTGCAGACTGTTAGTCCTCAAGCTGCCACTCCCCATTAATCTCCATCATTCTCCCTCTCTCACTTCTGCCTCTTGGCATCTGCCTCGTCCTCTCGATGTTCCCCTCTCTCTTGCTCTCACTCTATGTCCCTCTCGTTTTTTCCCCGTCTGCTCTCTCCATCACCCTCTACCACACCCTCCTCCTGTGTGTCTCTTTCACCCATTCTGTCTCATCCTGTCATCCTCCCTTATCCCCTCCCCTGGTAAATAGATATGAGCCAAAGTCACATTGCATGTGTGCTGCCGGAGAACACATTTTTCAATCAGCATGTTTACACATAGCACTGCTTGTGATTTGAGGGGCTCTGGAAGGCGGGTTTGACTTGAAGTTTTTTGGGGGTGGTTAGATTAGGAGGATGGGTACACTGAAAAATGTAACACTTCTCTCGCTTTGATTTTAACACAGTTTTATTCTTTCTCCTCTTTTTGTGTCTCTTCCTCTGATCTACTGTCTTTTTCATGCCAGTCCTTGGCCTTACACCATCTTCCAGCGTGGTTTTGATCTTGTGATGGGAGAACAGCCTTCTGATCGCATTTTCAGGTAAGGGGAATTTCACAAAGCTTTGTTTTATCCCTCTAAATTTTCCATGGTGCAGCACAATACATATAACTTATAAAGATTCTGGAACACTACCTTTGATTTTCTCTTTCTCTCATGATTAAGGGAGGATGGTGAGCTCTGGCTGCAGAATGCCTTCTGTAGGTGTGTTGGTCTGTTTTAAAGGTGTTATGTAATGTAAAGTGAGGGATTAGATTTTCAAATTGGAAAACCAGAGCCTTCATTTTCTCTCACATCAGATAATTAGTGGGTTCTGATGTTGAGAATCAAATTTTAATCTTACAGCACGTTGAAATTGATAAAGAAAATTCAATTTGCAATGAAAAAAATTAACAATTAGGCAACCAAACAAACTGTAAACACAACACTGACATATCATCACTTTGCAAGGTTGGTATGGCTTATGCGTTAGCAAACCTTTGTCTTTATCCAACAGATGCATATCAACATTAGCATTAATTTGCTTTTGTGAAGACCCAAGTCCAATCACTCTTTTTTAGCTCTGTTTTGGTCTCCATCCAACTCTTGAAGGAAATATTTGCATTTTTAGCTGCTAAATGCTCCACTATGTGAACCAGTTAGTCGCCAACTTTGTCTCTCTGCTGTCTGGTGCTGGGCAGGTAGTGTCCAGTGATGCTGGAAACAAAGTCAATGAGGGCAGCATGGGTGAACCAAACTTTACGTTGGTGGGTCTACAACCAAAACAAAGAACTGAAAGATGCTTAACGACGCTTCGTAGAGCTGAGGGGAGTTGCAGAGTTGGGAGATAATGCCCTGTGGGTTTGTCACTAAGAGCAACCCCTTTCACTTAACACATACAGTAGTCACAACAAAAAGCAATTATAAACCACTCATTTCGGGGAACCAGAAACACGACTCCAAATGAACATTGTTCTGTGTTTGCTGGATGAGTAAATAGGCAACTGTTAGCTAATACAACTGTTGCTAACACATTTTCCATTTCAACTTTTTAAAGTCATTGTTGTTCATTGTTGATTGTTCCCCTGCCACCATAATTACAAAACAATATCAGAGTACTTTTTAATGTATAACATGCTCAGTAACTTTAAGTCCAGTGTTTCATGCCTTTAATAGAACATATTTTGTTCACAGGATGTCTCTTGTCCATGTTCAGCCATTTCACAAAGAAACACACAACAGATCACTTGTCTGTGACAGAAGTACCAAACAATATTTATAATAGCTTTTCTTCCCAAAATGCTTCATTCGCTGACTTGAGAAAGAGCAGATCTAACAGACGATGTGCTACCGCCTTCATTATAAGTCTCTGACTCCTTCCATGACAGTACAGCAGCAAAAACAACAAAAGAGTTATTGTGCTTCTGCTTGCAATAAAAGGGAATCCCATAGTGTTCATGTGGCTGTCAGCATTGTCTTTATGATGGGAACAGACAGAGGAGGATGGCATTGTGCTAATATCTTCAGGAAGTGCTTTGATACATTGCCCTCCCTGCGTGTTTTCTGCAAGAAGTCGCTCTCTTCTGACTCTGTCCAGCCGTGCAGTTTAAAATCTCTTTGTCCTCAGACTGCTCCCACCCAGCCATCCATCCTAATTTAAATGTTTCAGCCTCTAGCTTTGAACTTCGCCAAACAACCCTGTCGGCTCCAGACGTCGGAAAAAGACCTTGAAGATCAGCAAGCGCTTGGAGAGCCAGGCAGCCATCATCTTGTTTGCCAAAGCAGATATTACCACTGAACACAGAAGCAAATGAGGCAATTAGAAACGCAGTGGTATGGAGAATAAAATGAAACAAAGCAAACTCGGGGATGCATGCAGAAATTCTTCTTTGTCGGAGGAGATAAATGCTGAGAGTCTGCATTCAAACACACAGCGTTTGCCATTCGCACAGTGTTAGCCACCGAGACGTCCTCTGAGGACTACAAACATGTTGTCCTCTCAACTACTGTTTTCTCACGGGAACTCTTAGTGTTTTCCACCTCCAGTTTCTTTTAGGGTGAACCAAATAAGTCATATAGCAGCAGACTGCTCCCTAGTTGTCCATTATAATGTAGTGCTCATTAAGTGGCTGCTAATTTGTCCTGTGGTCACCCATATACGTCATAGAGCATCACAGGGAATTTCAGTGCTCCTGCTGTACACAGTCCCAAAAGAAATGGTGAAATGACTTGTGAAAGAGGTAGCAACAGCTTTCTGAAAGATAATATGGTAATATTTCAATTTTAATAGACTTACTACCTTATAATTACTTGCTAGAACCCTGTATTTTTGCAATAAATGGAAAACCGCAGAAATGTGATCCATAGAAAACTTGACTTTGAAAAAAAGGGAGTAATTGGGTGAATATAATTAATTTCTACAATGGTTTAATCATTCTGTTCTTAAAGTGACTGGTAATGCATGCAGTCCCCACAATATACGGCCCTTTCCTTATGCTAAGTTAACATTTAAAAAAATGCAAATTGAACAATTGTGAAAGAAGAAATGTGTTTAGTCTGCATAAAAATGGCTGTTAACCATTTAATCAACAAGTTCCCCTCTTTTGGGCTACAAGTATTCATGCATAATATATCAGCACTAATGCATTTGATGTTAATCAGTGTGCACTGTTTAACTTAAAGTTGGAAGTATTACATTTAATCTGCAGGGTGTTTAAAGATTGATGATATTCATTGACACACAAATAAAGAATTGTTTTAAAGCACTTGTCCCAGACGTCTATTGTGTACAGATTAATAGCCGTGTTTTGTCTCAGGAAACCCTTATTGACCCTTTTTTGTCAGGGTTTCCTATTTGGTATGCATTATGTCCATTAGCACACAGTGTCCTTCTGTTAAAGAAAGAATTATGCAAGAAAAATAACTTTGCTCAAAGGTAAAATAAATAACCTCCAACCAACTTGATGCCATTATCACTGATGGCGCAAAAGCTTTATTGGAAAGAGAGCCATTTTGGCAGTTGTTTTGCACAAGAGGAAGACTAGACCTTGATGGAGTGCTATCCTAAAAGGGCATTGGACCTATTTTACACGTGGAGATCAGTTTGTTATTTTGTCAGCAATTTTTACGAGTCTAGAGCCTAGGGCTAGTCTAGAAAAGTCAGTCTGACTGACAATTGGGGGATCGATCCACCACTTTGGTCGAGACTGAAACATATCAACAGCTATTGGATGAATGCCATAAAATATGGTACCAGCAATCATGGTCCCCAGAAACTAAATTCTACTGACTTGTGGTGAGTAGTCTTATTAGATTTAGACATGGTTTCTTACGTTAGTCAAATTTAAGTCAACTTTAGTCAAAGAAAACCACAAACATTTATGTTGACAAAAACGCTTGACATATCGGTCCATTGGTGATCAATAATATCTGGTTTTAGAGGAGACCAGCAATCTGTGACAAACCTAAGTAACTTACTTCTTACCTTGCTTACTTACTTACTTAATAAAATACATAACATGTTGGATGATGTTTTAGAGGGTCACTTTGTGTGCAACAACAACACAAATTTGTTCAGTTCTCTGTTTTCACCTGCATTCCAGTGACTTGACCTTGTTTTTATACTATTATTTTACACTTGAAAACTCTAAACCTGTAACCTTACTTGTCTAATCCACCTTTCTTGACTTCCGTAGATTCACATACACCTTAGGAGAAGGAATGTGGCTGCCGTTGAGTAAAAGCTTTGTCATCCCCCCTGCCGAGCTTGCCATCAATCCCTCAGCCAAGTGCAAGACGGACATGACAGTCATGGAGGACGCTGTGGACGTACGGTGAGAGATGATATTTACTGGTACCACTTTCCACCAATGTTACTTTCTAGTGGGCATGCTATAGAGACATGACAATATAAGCTTACATTGCAAGCAGGCTGGATTCAGAAGACCATAAGATCACATGGGATCATGTGAGAATCCATCTTGCCAGGCTTCAATTTATGCGCTTGTGGCGGAACCAAATTAATTTGGACCAATCAGCGTTCTATGAAGAACTATTGGCAGCTATGGGTGTGGTTTAGCTGTGATGGCTGTGACTGTTTGTTTCAAAACAACAATGGTGGCTCCTAAAGAGGCCAGTGTAGGTGCTGCTATAGCATCAGTTATATCACAACAGCAGACTATTTCTACACTGAAAGAAGAGCAAAGAACGGCACTGAAGGCTTTTCTCAAGGGAAAATGTGTTTTTGTGCTTCTCCCCACTGGCTTTGGCTCTTCTACTACGTCATGTGGATCATTGATCTGATTGGTTGAGGTTAGCCCGTGATAGACGGTGATATGGTGGTGAGATGGTTCATTCAATCACCTGCCAAGTATTTTTTGAAAGTGCCTTTTCCAAACTGTTTCCAAGGCCGACTTCTCAGACGGTTCTGTGTAAGAAACCATCTGGCACGCCATGTTAGAAAGCAGCTCAAACTAAAGAAATAACAGGATTCAAAAGTCTTTGAAGCAAGGTAGTATTTTGCTGACCACTGCATCTAAGTGAATGGCACTAGACCAAGTTTCTTTTCATTGCACCACTGAAGTATTACCAAGAGCTTCTGTCCGCTGTGTGTTTTATTGTTTCACATGAAGACTCACAACACAAAAAGTATATATTGGCTTTTTGATCATCTTTGATTTCTCATGACCTTCTCTTTCATCCATCATCATTCAGAATGTCGCTGTTGACTATCTGGCCATCTCACTGGTTTGTATTCTCACTTAATCAGCATTTGTTCTTTATTTACTATTTTTGCAGGGAGTCTTAAGCAGCCGTGTGAGGTTGATGCAGAAGTCTTAGCGGTCATGATTCAGAGGGTAATAAAACGCTAAGATCACAAGAACACAAAATCAATTATGAAGACGCAAAAAAAAAAAAAAAAACAGTCAAAAAAAGAATAAAACGAAAGAATTACTTGGCAATTCAAAGCCATAAAGAGCATTTGGATTGTAAAATGGTTCATAACTCTTCCAAAGAAAATCTGTTCTGTGTGCAATGACAATGTTTGTGTCTGCGGAGAGAGCCATAACTGAGCCAAAACAATTCTGCAGTATTAAACTGGACTCAGCTGACAGCAGCGAGGCAAAATACTTATTTAGCCATTTTCCTTTGCTACAATGTTGTTGCAACATTGCAATCCGGTGTCTAAGCGGATGGTGATGTTGCTAAGTTCAACATCTTTATAACACGCCAGCCATGTTATAAATGGGGGATAAAATTCATGGCCCCAGAGAATGGTACCTTATTTTTGTGAATCCCTACCATGTTGTTTTGCACCACAGTCAGGTCAAAATGTTTCTCCACCATCGCTTTGGTTTATGACAGGGTCATTTAAAAAATGTAGGATTTTCTGTAGAGGACACCTGGTTTTTAGGAGGTCAAAATTCGGACTTGGATACACAATAAATATCTAAATCTGTTCATGGGAATCGAATCCACAATGTATGCTGCCATTGTATGCCTCTATAGTCTGCTAGTGTGTTTCTACTTCCTCATACTATACCCAAACGTCATACTACACAGTAAGTCTAAGCAGGTGTTGAGTATGCAGTGTGTTCACAATGGAAAAGTGACAAAATAAAGTATTCTCAAAAGAGCCAGTGGCATACTAAATAACTATTGATTTTTGAGTGTGTTGTTGATGGACATCATTCTCCCACAATGCATCTCATAAACAAAATGGAGGAGCTGGAATAAGTAAAAAATAACTGTGGAACAGCTTAGAAAACAAAATATTACTTTTTACATTTTTTAAATACATTTAGCTGTCTTTAGCTTGTTAAGTCTAATTAGCAGTGGCATTCTAAAGTCACAGTTTGATGGACAGCACATGTACTATGTAATTTCCTGTTTGTAAATGCTTAAGCATTTACTCACATTCCAAAATCCTATTTTTGTCCCCCCTTTTTTGACTTAAAAATCATAATTTGCACCAGTGATTTTATTTTTATGTCATTATATTTGTATTGTCAGTTAATATTGTCCTAAAAGATGCTAGAATTGAATAGCATAGCATTTATTGAATAGTATTTATTTTCAAATAGAAAGCACAATAACAAGTTTTATCATACTTCGTTATTTGCACTTTAATATCTTTATTCATTGCGGGGACAAACCCCTTGGGATCAGGTTGTTTTTTAGTGTCTTCCTTAACACCACCATGGTGGCCACCTTGTGATAGTATTTTATCTTTAAAAACATTGAACAAACTCGACTCATTCTTCACCAAATTGTAATCACTGTATAATGTAGATCTCTGATACTGGTATACAACATGCACTAATGCAGAGTAAAGACTTAATTTACATATTTTTGGTATATTGATTTCAAATCTCTCTCAAGCACTTAGGCTTAATGAGAATGAATTATTCATTTTTTGCAATGAAGTTAAAGAATCTAAGGAAATCTGCATCATTAAAATGAAACCCAGCAGAGCAGAGCACAACATTATCATATAAAATGTATTGTACATGTGATTCCAGTAGACCTATTGCATTACCTTGTTTTCCTTCTGTCTGTCCCAGATGTTACTAGGTGTTACTAGGTACTACTATCTACTCCTAACCTTAGGAAGGGCAGACCTATACACAGCTTTTTGTTGTACCTATATTACTCAGTGGTCAGCAGCATTATGAAGAGAGTTAACGTGACTGCATCTGGTTTGACAGTATTATGTTGTAGCATGAAGTCTTTGTGAACAGGAATAGTTTGGGAGACGAGCTAGGTTAATGTAATTAGTAGCGGGAATTGTCTTTTAGTGTATGCTGGAACATGCCCTGTCAACAAGTTAGTGTGCACAGCCGTGTCAGATCCTGCCCTAATTTGCCAATGGTTATTTTCCCTGTGAAAATGATGTCAGGTAAAATTAGTCTCGCTCAAATGACTATCCCCATCATTTTTCCTCATTAGCATGTAAGCACACAGGAGTTTTTCTTTCCCTGTCGGTCGCTTATTTCAAGCCCTCGCATAACTGAGATATGAAGTAGTCCTACAATAAGAATCCTATAACTTAAAACTGGTTGGAAGAACAGGATTTAATGTGATTTCTCACTAGAGAACGCCTCCAATACACTAGTGTGCACCTTTTTTTTTCAAGCTAATTATCAAATGCACTGTGAGAGAGCAGACTTTTCAGGGATAATTCACAGGTTTAACATAGGCAGTATATCTCTTGTATGCCCTCATTATATGGTATTTAAGTATTGAGTTAGCAGTGACAATTGTGGTTGTCATAATTAGCAATAAAACAAGAACTTGTTTTGCAGAAACATGGTGTGCTGAGTGTGTGATGTTAATTTATATCGCCACTTATGTAACATTACATTGGACGTTTCTTGTAAATTGATCACTCCTTATTGCTTGGTTTTTCTGTCAAAAGAGTCAAAGTTTAAACGTTTTTCGTGGCTCTTTCAATGTTTGAATTATGAGGGTCGAGAGTAGTCCCAGCTACCCTTAACGAGGCATGACCACCCCTGAAAAAGCAACAATAGTTCAAGATTACTGATGATACAAGATAATAACATTTACAACTCTAAAATGAATAGACATTTTTACTGCTGACATCTTGTTTACGTCACAGCGTTAGCTGGAGAGAAAAAAAACAAAGGATAAACTGAAGGCAAACACGAGTAGGAGGCTAAGTAACCTACAGAAAATGTAATCTTGCTGTATTGTTGGTGCCACAATCAAAGGAGTAATGACTGCAAATTAAAGCATTATGAATAACTTTATGATTAAACGCGATAAGACGATTGGATTGGACTGGGCTGATCATCAAAAATGTTCGTATTTGTAGCGCACACTTGATATCAGGTAAGGTTAAATAAAGTTTTCTCTGTTGTAAGTATGGATAACGTTATGTGTCTACAGGTTTGTCAGGTTGAACAGGTGATTTCTCTCATGAACTTTTAGCGCATTAATTAACTTGTAAGAAACATAGAGGAAACTGTTGATGTGTCGTTTTGTCTTTCTACCATTGCCATAGTGGCATTTTTCTTGTGGCAAATGTTACTTTACTGCAATCTGCTAAGTAAGAGCTGCCACATTTGTCTGGTGGGAAAAGGTATTTTTGCAATGGAAAATATATTCAATCTAAAAAGTAATTTGTTTTAGAGCATTTTAACAAACTTTTTTTTTCTTTGATTTTCCTCAATTATTTCCCGATTCTTTCATCTACAGTATGTACACACATTGATACTAATAAAAAAAAACATTTTTGTGCGGTTTATGTTATTGGAATCCTGTTATCAAGAACAGAAACAGCAATATATAAATATTAAGATATGCACATGCTTGGACACAAAATACTGATACAAAGAAACTGTTATTAAATGCATTGTGAAAAACATACAAAGTTTAAAAAATGTGTGCAGCATTGCTGTATATGGAGGATCAGTGTAAATAGAATGATGTTCTTTGAACTGTAGCAAAGAACATCATCCTGCATGTCTCATTACACGATTTCATGACTTTGATGAAAGTGGGCTTGAGCTCAAGGTCTCTCCCCGACTGTGAAATGTACAGTCACAGTTAATGGACGCCACATTGTGTTTTCTTTATTTTGTATAAGTCTGAAAACTTGGGGTGCTTTGAAAGGATGACCATGAAATGAAAGCAACAAACATGAACCGTAGTTTAGCTGAAGAATGAGACTTTGCCTGAAAAGCCTGGGTATCTGTGAAAGGGCAGACTTTGATTTGATTAATTTGTCTCTTACAGAGGTTGATTCATTCTTAGACACGATGATTCTTTCAATCGTGTTAGAGCAGTTTCTCACTATGCTGAACTGCATCTGGAAAAGAGCCCGAGATAGTGTCTGAATGTATATACCATCAAAAAATGAACTAGAAAAGGTTACATCATCTGGGGAAAAATGTGTGTTTGTTGCTGGGAATAAATCACCAGCGCGTTACTAATGACTTAAGAGTGAAATAGATGTAGAGATATACATTTGCATCTGGTGGTCCAGCTGTGTGTGTGTGTGTGTGTGTGTGTGTGACTAAAACTGATTAAAACTACTGTCAGAGCCATAAAACTAAAGTGCACAAACACTTTTTTTACCTTGTGACTGACAGAAGTCATTTGTAACATGCTGATTTAATAATAGTCATTGTAAAAATAATAGCTTGCATTTATATAGGAGACCCAAGGACGCTTTACTCAAGGGGGGGCAGACAAAATAAAACAGATGAAAACATAAAATGATGTTAGCAATAATTGCCAGGGATGACTTTGAGTTAATTAAGTCCATAGGCGTTGGTGAAGAGGTAGGTTTTTAGAAGTCGTTTGAAAATGTCCAGACTTGCAAAATTGCCGATTACTGCCGCAGAGAGAGTTCAAAAGGGTGGGTGCTGCCGCACTAAAAGCTGTAAATACTAAAAGCTCTGTCCCCAAAAGTGAACGGACTGGTGTGGAGAATGGTGAGCAAACGTGTCCGATGACTGCAGGTTCAAGGAAGTGACATAGGGGTGGAGCAGGTCAGACAAGTACTGGGAGGCAAGAGTATGGAAGGATTTGTAGGTGAGAAGAAGCATTTACTATGAGACCCGGGACTTGACCGGGAGCCAGTGAAGGTGAATGAGGGTGGGGTGATGTGCTGCCAGGGCTTGGTGCAGGTGAGTACCCTGGCAGCTGAGTTTTGCACATACTGGAGCCTGTCCAGTGCTTTGCCGGGGACCCTGGACAGTAATCCAGACGGGAGGTGATGAAGGCATGGATGAGGGTCTCTGCCACAGATTTTGTGAGAGATGGCTGGAGTATGTTTATGGGGTGGTAGAAAGCAGATTTGGTGATGGATTAGATGTGTGAGTGTGATGAGAGGGTGGCGTCAAGGATGACACCCAGGTTGCGGACTTCAGGGCATCCCCTCCCAGATGGAGAAGGAGAAGATCTTCAACCTTCTGGAGCAGCACCTTAAAAGCCACATCCATGAGCTCTGTTTTGTTGCTGTTTAGCTTGAGTAGATTGGATGACATCCAATTTCTTATGCTGTGCAGGCAGGATATCAACAATACGTCCTCATACCTAATCAACAGAATAGGTGGTATATGACCACTGGAGAGCACCAGCACTAGCCATACCATACCTTCATCATCATCAACAATAATAAACACGTGGTTTACATTGTGACATGGTTGTCAGTTAAGTTGTGTACGTAAAATAAGTTACGTCATGTGATTTACAACTTACATCACTATGACTAACGTAACTTGGCGCCCTGGCAGCTCACCTGGTCCTTAGCGCATCACCCGGGTTCGTGCATTGCTACATAACATCCCCTCGCACTCCCACACCTTTGCTCTCTGTCTTCATTCATCACTATCAAATGAAATGCAAAAATTCCCCAAAAATATATATTAAAAGAAAATGTACATAACTTAATGTTACAATCTGACATAAGTTAAAATAAGTCAGCGTTTTCTTTCTGGAAATTGTGAAAGTCGTGTGTTTGAACCATCCTGTCCCGTCCTCCTCCTCACTTTGTTGTAGCACCTGTCTTCCAATTTTGCTCCCTTCGTAATTACTACGGCCAACAGAGATATAGCCTCCTAACAATAAACGTAAATATGAGTCGTGATAAGCTGCTTGCAAAAACGACCTATACGTTTCTATTTTGGGGGAGGTCAGTCTGGAGACAATATGGCAGCACATTATTTAAATGGTTTGTTAAAGCATGTTTATTTTATAGTGAATAGAGTCCCTCAGTCAAGTCCTGTTGAACAGACTTTTAAACTTTGTGTAAAAGAAAACATTAACTGGAAACAATCACTGAGAAGATTGGGGTTTGGTGGTTTATCTGCTGGATTGCTGTACAGCACACGACACAAGCAGGTATGCAAGGTATGGCTTGTGACCCCTTAAAACAAAGCAATTTCTTAGTGTGACACCTTATCACAAGCTCTGGGCTTAGTATGGAAGTGAATCATGAGCTGTTAAACCAAAGGGTGTTCTTTGCTAAATTAGATGTATTTTTAGAGGCCTTCGGTGCCTTCAAGTATTCAGTATTTCACGAGAAACCAGAATAATGCACAAAGAGTCAACATCATTTTGGGTGTTTCTGTGTTATTCTT
Source organism: Nannoperca australis (assembly GCA_036023655.1). NCBI lineage: Eukaryota > Metazoa > Chordata > Actinopteri > Centrarchiformes > Percichthyidae > Nannoperca > Nannoperca australis. Next base: position 19,626 of record JAVQJD010054090.1, read on the forward strand.
TTAACCATCTGGTGGCCCCTCACATTTGTCTTGGGGCCACTTGGAGAATTTCTTCCCCAACACTGGTGAATGTCTTAGCTATTGTCTTAATAATTGTCTCATTTCTTTATTGCACATAAAGCAAGGTTTATAAATTAATCAGAAATGAATTTAATGATTATTAAAATATATATGTATATGTAATAAAATAACAATTCCAGTCAGTTTAGTGTCATTAGATTGCATTTAAAATTATCTATTAATTATTAAAGATTAATAATCTTTTATTTCTACATTTTATCTCTGCCCTTATCAAAATAAGTTTGATGTCAAGATTCATTCGACACTGAGAAGAAAATGTTCTTTTTGTACCCCTACCTATTAACAAATATTTGACAAAACTGTCTCTCTCAGAAAAAAGTGTTTTCTTCCGTCACCAGTGAGTTGTTGTAAATGTATTCCATTTGGGGCATGCAGTTTTCTACCCCCCTACTCTGTGTTTACACATTTCAATTCCCCCTTCTTTTTCAACATTTTATTTTCATTTGGCAGCTTTCTTCAAGATACTTTGTAAATAACTCATTTCTCTCTGATGTATGATCTGATGAACGCTCTCTTCAGCTTTCCCCAGGGGCCACAAGGAAACACTGCTAACACCTTCTTGAAGCTGCTGATTTACTCTGCTTTTGAGCTGCCTTCCCTCATGTTTGATGCTAATTTGTCACTGTCTTGCTCCCTGGCAGATGGATGAATAGCAATGGGCCCTGATCTTCCTTCCCTTTATTAGCTGACTTCACAGTCGTTATGACTGGGTGAAGAATCAGCCTTGGTTTTTGTTTTCTTAATGTATTTATTTCTGCTTTTGTAGAATTGCCTTGAGGTTGTATTCAGAAGACGATCTAGTTATAAACCTGTGTATTATTTGAGCTTTTCTTACATTTATTGATGTTTCTACATTTAAAATACAAGCTTTGAGACTAAATGCACTATTTGAAAACTGAATTTCTCCTCTGCTCTGCTGGGTTGTATGAAAGCCACCTGAGTGGATATTGTTGAAAAAAATAACCATCTTACCTTTTATATAATCTGAGTATCAAACACATAAAAGCAGCTATCTTTAGAAATACCCATACATTAGGGGAAAAAATCAGTTCTTTGTTATTGTTAACTTTTCCCTCTAAACTAAATAACTAACTAAAGCAAGGAAATTGCAGGGTACAAATTGGCATTTAAATCTTGGGGTTACTTTTCAGTAGTAAATGGGCAGAATGAATGGTTCTTTATACTGCTTGTTTTGATGTACATTTACTTCTAACCCTCCCATTGTTTAGCTACCCATGTTAATGGAGCCCATAATTGAGGCTTACATTTATCGCCTCTTTCAGCTGCAGACAGCTGTCTCGGACAAAATGTTGAATATATTGCAGGTAGTGCTTATTGCCCATTCAATTTAAGCATGCCCCATATATAGGATGTCAAAATGATTATTTCTTAAATCAAATATGTTGCCAATATAATAAAGAACTTTTATCCTACTGGAAGTACTTTTCCAATTTGCACATAATTACACTGCCTTAAAAGAAGTGATATCTAACTCCTTTTTACCATTTTGTATACATGTTAAATCAGCATTTCCCTTGGGGCATTTTACATTTTTCAAAAGGTAAAACGAGGTAGCTCATTCCGATGGTTTAATAAAGCGATTGTGTACCCTGAAACTGACTGTAGCATCAATTAGTCTGATAAACATTTTAATAGTTTGTGCATGTACATGTGGATCCAATGTCACAACCAATTATTAGTTTATAATGATAATTTCCTGATTTAAAGCTTACGTTAATGTTTATTTTTTAATTTACATGGCTACAAATCTTAGTTTCATTTTGACAACAATAAATATAAATTACCAAATAAGCAACAAAGGGAAAAAAATACTTTCAACAAGTGTGGCCTATTTATTTAGTTGTGTACAAGAAAATGTGGCATCCTGTGTAGATAGTCATAAATTCACACAGAATGTCTTTTCTTGAACCCATGGTGTTTTCTTTAGTACCACAAGTGCCACCCTTAGAAGAAACCTAGGATACCTTGATCTCTAAGAGGCTCTAAAAACAGCAAAATGGCCACAATGATGATATGACGATCAATCTCTCCAGCACTTCAATATTTTGGAATGTAATGAATGTGGTACCAGCTTCAACGACACACCAAACTTGGCTTTTAAAACTTTTTTGTCTTCTGTTATATTGAACGGTAAATTGTGTTGCTCACAATCGTTGGATGTGTCTCAACTGTAATTACAGTTCCCAAATAATTTAGCATTCACACTTGCTGTTAGTTTCATCATCTGCCGAAGCTCTGTTCAATAGGTCCCCTCTGAATAAATGACAACAAAGCAATGGGCAATTATAAAAGAAAAATTGGTTCATAAGATAACATCAAGTTGACTGTGAAAGGGAAGGAACCTCACGGTCTTTTCTCATAGGGAAAGCAGGGGAGTATGGGGAATGGGAAAAAAATAATTTGTGAGTGCCTGAGAGATCATAATTTTCTGTACCCAGGCAAGGTTCATGGCAGTGCTATTACACAAGTTCTTGTTGATCATCAGCAGAACCTTTCCTCTGCAGAAATAGCTCTGTGATTTAGATTCTGTGAGAAAACAGATCTTCTCTGCTTTGTTCTTCATTTCCACCCGTCTCAAATACTTTTACTGTTGTCCAGTCTGCTTATTGACCTTGCAAGAAGTTTACAGGGAACAAAAAATGCACTGACTGCTCAGGGCAAGGTTAGAGAATAATTTAATTGTGCTTTGTAGCTCAGAAGTCTACTACTTTGCATAGCAATTGTGCAGTGAAAAGTCATAGCTTTTCTCATGATGATTACACAGAATTAATTAAACATGCAGATATTTGTAATTCATGAAAATAGATATATCTTAAATAGAGAGCAGTGTGTCTCAGAATGTCTTGCAAAGCAGAATGTGGAAACACCACTTTGACAGTTCCTCTTTTTCCCCCTCAGACGCATTGAAAAATGATCCAAAGAAATGTGATACCTTAATCAATTTTAATGAAGGCAAATTGCATATTGCTGACAGCAAGGCATAACTAATTGACTGCTGAATTTCATTCAGAAGCATTAGCTTTTTTGAAAGTGATATTTCTTAAACTCATCATAAAACAACATTTATAATTACTAAATTTACTGACAAAATAATTGTGATTTATGAATAGCGGACAAAAACAGATAACTGAAATTAGAAGGAGAAATGACTAGTGATACAAACTAACAAAGTTAAGTACCCAGTTTGACCAGAAAATCACATAGAAAAATTGGAGGTGCTGAAAGATTGGTGATGTAGTGACTACTTGCAAGGGAAATTAGCTAGCTACTGTATGAACTACTACCAAGCCAACCCAAACCAAACGGTGCTAGTGTTAGCCAAACACAATAGCTAATCAAGCTTTTGTGACTGGTGGAACATGTATAGCAGAGCTGGGTTATATAAAAGTGGTTAGTACAAAATGGCTAATATGAAAGCTAATATTCCTCCATTCTCTCAAAGGTCAGCACTGATAAGTCAACTTGCTATTGATCAACGATGCACATTTGTATGTCTAAGTTCACCAAGATTGAGGTCTCCATAAAAAAAATCTACTTTTTTATCCTGCCCCTGAGCGAATCCACTGTTATTATGTCCATTGAGATGAATTAATTTGCTGAATTTCTGGTTTGACCTGCACCTAAGAGCTGCTAAAAGAGCATCTTCACATCAGCTGAAAATCTGGTTGCTTCTGTGGCTTAACATCTCACCATGCTGCAGTAATGTACTTCCCGGTGTGTCAGTTCATCATGACATAATTGTTGGGTGTAGTTATAGATGTAACAGAGAACCCTTCTGACCACACCAGCCAGCTGACAGTCCCTCATCTACTCATCATTCTTCAGCAGTAAGTTCACACAAGCACAGATGCACACAACTAAACAAGGATCCTCTTTTTTTGTTTTCTCATTTTTGCTTTAACAGAGAGGAGTTGATGATCAGTTCATCCTTTGACTCTTTGGAGGTTCTCCTGGACTCGTTTGGGCCCGTCAGAGATTGCACCAAAGACAACGGAGGCTGCAGCCGCAACTTCCGCTGCATATCTGACAGAAAGCTGGACTCCACCGGATGTGTGGTGAGTAATCTTTCTTTAATAAAACTCTGTCGGCTGCCATACATAGCTACAGTAGCAGAACATGACCTCCTCCTTAGATTTCTATATAAATCAAACTCAAAGTACTTACAGTATACTATTACAGTCTGTACACATCCTTTTATGATTGATACTCTATGGGAGCATGGAACTGAATGTCCGAATTACCTTCAACACTCTGCAGATCTCAGCCTTAGAGATTTTTTGATCTGGTGCCCACTTACATGGCCCCGTCACTATTGGTTCATATTCTAATGTTGTATGAATATCCTGTTGGCCATCAGTTTTTAAGTCCATCTCCCTGTGTACATATTCATGAGCATATCTGCAGGCTAAGATGACCCATATCAAGGACAAGCAGCAGACCTGTACTCTGTAATGTGTCTGAGTAGACAGTTTGACTTCGCCTCTTGCCTCATGTGCCTCATAGGCCGACAACACATTCATTACCTCCAGGTGGTGCTTAGCAACTAGGAAATGTAGCAGCCAGGATTGTTTTCTTTTCCATCTGTTGGGGGATCTCCAGCAAAACCGTTCTTGTTATTTCCAGACCGCTTGGTAGTGTTTTTCTCCCCCCCCCATACACACACACACACACACACACACACACTATTGATAAGCTGTCAGGCACCCCCCCACCCCCAACAATTTAATTTCTTTTCAAGTGCTTTGAGTCTTTGAGTAGATGCTTTCAGGTGCGCTTGGGAGATGCTATTTATGTAATCCAGTATGCTTTATCTTATCTCTTATAATGCACCTCAAGGAGAGGAAAACAGATTGTGAGGCGTTTTTAATGGGAAAATGTTTCATTTATATTACAGCATATGCATGTATTTCCAAGCAATTATATATGTAGATGGTATGGTAAACATTAGTACAGAGAAGTGGATATCATTTTAATCAGTAGGCAGAAAGATAAAGCACATTTATTTATTGATTCATCGCTTACTCTTACATCATATAACTTTAATTAGCAAGTCTGAGGCTGGAGGCGAAAAATTTGTATTCTGTACACTGTAAAACATCATACAGGGATTTAGAAGAAATTATCCTTTCTCAGTAACTTCGTGTAAATTTATAAGTTCTGTTAATTTGAAGCTAATTTAATTCAAAATGTTTATATTCAGACAACTTCAGAACTTATCATTTCAAGTAAAAAAACCCAAAGGTTGGGTAAACTCGTATTTATGAGTTGTATGAATGAACCACTGAGAATTTACTAATCTGATTAAATGAAGTTTCTAGAATCACAGTCAGCATATTAGCGGACTTCCCAGCATGCATTGTTTGAGTGTTAAAACTCTCCTGGACAATCTTACGATAAGTCATAGATGTTTCTTTTCATGATAATAATAACAAAATGCTAACCATGATGAACGTAAGTATGGAATTCAGTCTGTACACTTGTAATTTAACAAATCACAGCCTTGCTTGTTGTCTTTTCTTTTGTAAAAATAAATCTGATGTATTTTATTTATGACAAGGCTCCTGACGTCCATTTCATACTTCCGGTTGTACTGATGACCCAGTTTTAACTCAGAGTTTGGAAAAAACAAATGTAGTCCCAATTTGATGGGCAGTGGATCCAACAGCCACATGGGGGCTCATTACTGTCAGTCATTGCCTCTCCATTGGAATTAATTACTGCCGCCCCCTGTTAATCCCATAATGTGAGAAGTTGTGCACGTGGCATGAGAGTCTACAGCCACATAATAGCTCTCTGAGACTGTACCTAGGCACAGCACTACTTTGAGCTAAATGCTAACATCTGCATGACAACATGCCCACAATAACTGTGTTAACAATTCTGATTTTAGTAGGTAATGTTTGCCATGTTAAGTTTAGTTTAGTTGAATGTATTAGCATGCTAAACACAAAACACAGCTGAAGCTGATGGAAATGGAAATGTTTTTAGTGTGTATTTGTCATAAACCAAAGTAAATTATTATGTTGGCACTAGATGAAATGTCAGGGGATCACCAAAGTCATTAGTGGTGGACCAACAGATGGCCCAACTGACATGGCCATCCCATCAGCCACAAGGCTAGTCTGGCTAACAACATTTTGTCACCAATGACATCCAGCCCCCACCAGATTCTCTTTATAATATAAATTTGAAGACTCATGTTGGCTTTCTGTCATTAATTTGCTACTTCAATAGAATCTTGAGCAACTATGGTACACATAAGCTTCTTGAATATCAGCAATTAGAACTTAGCAAATGCAATTTAGTTTCTTAGTGTTTCGAAGGCTTAGATTGGCCATTCTTCCAAAAACAAATGCTTAGAAAATTACCTTGTTTATTACCCGTGGACATGTACATGTCACAAACCGGCTGCTCAGGAAGATTAAATCACATGGCCAAGCAATCAGATTCCATTGCAAATGTATTACTGCGGCCCAAAAGCACTAAATATAAACTGGGTCTTGTCACATTCAGGTGTCTATCACAAACATCTCCCTTGTTAGTGTAACTTATTAGTAGATATGAATTGGACCCAGGGAATAATAATAATTTCTACTGTCTGAAATTGCTTTCAACACTGTCTAAAATAAGTCCATTTGGTTGCAACTAAGCTGGAATGTTGGAGACCAAAATGTCCATCCAATTTCTATCTTGTAGTTGACAGAGTGGAGATTTTGAGCCAGGGCTTTCAAGTCTCATAGCTATTTGATTATGTTTTACTTACTTAATGCATTCACCCCACCTCCCCACGCTCTTCCCTTGTGTGACAAAGCACAAGAAAAGTCAAGATATTTTGTAGTGATATTCTTCCTTTACACATAATTACTGCTTGCTTTAAACAGCTTGTATCCACCAGCATCTAGAGGGTGTCTTCCTCATGTTTCAGTGTGTTGCAAATCCTTGCCAAAAGCGTCAGGAAAAAAATCCAACTTCTTCTCACTAAAATTAGTCTCACTTGGGTCCAAAAAGAAACAGCGAAAAGATTTCTTGCCAATGCTTTGAAAAGATTCTTTGCCAGTGCTTTGAGGTGTCATGAGACTCTCCTTTTGTATTCTATTAATTATTTATTGTCCTGTTATATTTCCATCCCTGTGAGCATGTTGAAGAATACTGATATTTTTACAAGAACCTTTGTGAAAAAAGAACTAAGTGAATGTCTGTACTTACGCCTTAATGTTTCCCCATCATTTTCAAATGTTCACTAAGCTCCACTGTAACCACAAATGGAACAGAAATTCATCCCAAGAACAAATCTGTGATTTCACTCTTGTCTTGTTGAGAAGGAAGTGGACAATATGTAAGAAAGGATGGAAAAAATAATTATGAGAGAGACCTGCTAATACTTTCCAGAATAGATTAGCTGTTGCTGCCATTAAATACATGTTATTTTGAAGCTCAAAGAAATTGTACTGTCAATGTTTCTGTTGTTTTGTTACTTGCAAACAAAAATATTCAATCTGTGACAATTCAAACTGAATTCTGTTCACAGGCAAGGCATGTCCTGTTGTCCTTTTAAACTATTGCATATTCCCTGCTATCATGAACACAAAATAGAGGAATGACACATTTAGTTGTTTATGATATATATTCCTTGCCTGATATAGACAGCACTGTCAACTCGTTACACTCCTTTTCCATCTTCACTCTGACATTGCCTCCACTTTAACTGATTTCTGTAGGTGGAGGGGATTCGATTTTCCCAAACCAATCATTACATACCTAATAATAATAATCTATTTTAAAGGCCAGTTCAGACCAACTGGACCAAAACAAAATGGTTTTAGAACGTTGCAGGGAAAACTTGCCGGTGTGAACCGGCCCGTCGTTGCTGATGCCGTCACCTGCGACTCATCTTGTCACATGTTTCAACAGCCAGTCAGCTCGTCATTTTGACCCTTTCATTTTTTTGGGGGCCGTTTCATCAATACTAGATATGCAACTGTAGCAAGTAACTTACTACCCTCATTCATATGAGCTACAAATTAGATCTAGCTACAAAACATGCTGAGTAGTTAAAGTTGTTGCTATGGAAACAATGAACCGTCTCGTCTAGTCGTCTAGTGTAAACTGGCAGGTCTCAGAAGCAGCATCAAGCAAGCAGAATGGTTGGTCCAAACCGGGCTTTAGTCGACATTGATGCGTAGCCATGCCAACATACTGCTTTTGGCTGGGTTTTTAAGAGTGCAGCAGAGCAAAGTCAAAACACTTGATATCTTGACTATGATGTCGGGCAATATTGAGAAGAAAAATCTTCCCGGGGTGATCATTTACAACTGAGAAACTGCTGTTTCATGCCATAATGCCAGAATCAACTGGGTGGAGTGGGTGGATGCAAAATTCTGGACCCAGGCAAATATATTCCACCTGAATTTGTGCATGTTGATTATTAAACAGGCTCACTAGTCTGCCAATTGGTTCTGTTATGTGAAGTACGTATCATACTTTAAACGTGAATAAAAATATTAAGGCATGAAATTGCAAATATTTTGATGCTGGATTTATCATCAGCTCTGCATGGAATTAGACAGGTGCAAAACACACACACACACACACACACACACACACACTTAAAAGGTTGTGGTTGGGATGAAATAACCTTTCCACTCCTCTGTAAAGAGCGTGAGTGTGAAACAAAATACTGTGCTAGGGACACCCAGTGAATTAGTTAACCAGAATTAAATGGATATTATTAAAACAAATCAACAAAAAACAGAACTGATTATTCTAAAGTCAGCAGTAATAACAGCAAATAGAGGGAGTCAGGAGTTATGGTTTTCTGCTCAAGGGCTTATACTACTTCATGTTTGCAAACTGCAAACAGGCTTGTAATTGCATTCTTTTGATAAGCTGCATTTGGCTGCCTTTACCTCTGTATTCTAGTGAGACATCAATTAAAGCCATGCAACCTCCTTCACCTGCTCGACACTGAACGTCTGCTGGACTTGCTGATCTGCCCCATGGCAGCTCTCGCTAATTTTTTTGTTATTCTTTCCATTTTCTGTTTTTGTTCCTCATTTTCATTTTCTGGTTAATGACTCTTTTTCCATTAATATGTCGCAACATAGTCTGAAGGAGGAATGGACAATATGTCATAGCTAGATTTGAACAGTGGCCTCAGTAAATGTTGTCCTATTTTACAGGAATGTAAAAGTCCTATTACTTCCTCGTGAGTATTTCCACGTAACATCCCTCCTTTGCTTCCTTAAGCTCGGTGACCTCACCCCAGCCCTGAACTGCATTGTTCTGAGAATTTGCCGAATCTACCTTGAAGCCATTCCCAGACGCTGCTGCTGCCTTAGTGAATCAGACAGTAATTAAGCAGAGATTGCGAGCACGAATTGAACAAAAGAGACAGCACAAATTTGCCCTGAACTTGTATTTATGTAAATCGGGACCTGGATGTACACAATCTATCTATCACAAAGGAGATGTAGATTGGGAGAAGCAGGTGAGTTTAAGGATGGATTTTCCAAGCTTCTGAGACACCTGGGATGTAGATTGGTATGTGGCTGCAGCCAACGTTGAATATTTAGATTTCCTATGCTGTAAGAATAGCTTATCACACTTCCTAAATGAATTGCTGTTCTGCTTAAATGAGGCATGTCATTATAATGCTGTTTATTTCACAACCACCTCTTAACATCATTGTGAGTGAGCTAAGTCATTGATCTTCACACCGCACATACACACCTCCCAGTCCTGTCCATCACCACACTGCACCGCTCCCAGCTGCCGTTGCATATATTACTGTGTGTTTTAGTAATTATCTTGTGACTGTCGAACTTATAAATGAGCCTCTCATCCGTCTAATCACGGTGGTAAACTGGCTGGGCCCCAGCGCTCTGATTCCACCCTAATCAATTAACACCTTGTCTGAGTCCGGGCTGCCAGTAGCTGTCCTGTCTGCGTTTAATATCTTTCCTTGTGTGAGAGGCGACTGATGCTGGCGGTCTGCACTGACCGAACCCGCTCCGTCTCGCTGATATATTGCACTCCTGCGGAGAGGCAGCGCGTGGTGCCTGTGGAAGCGAGAGCATAATAATCACAGGATGATTGTGAGATTAATTAGCTCTGTCTTGTCACTTGTCTCCCCTGCAAAATGGTGGAAAACAAGGATGTTGTTGACAGAGCAGATTGCCAAAGGGACGGAATGACGAGAATAGCTGGCCACAGTCCAATGAGATCATACAGTGCGTTTGGAGCTTGATATATAATCCTGCGGTACACAAGAAATGTTGATCATTAGTGCTGTTTTAGTGCGTTTTGCAGCTGTTTGCGCTGTATGTTTGCTTTCCAGAACAATGCTGTGGAGAAAGAATAGGTTGTGTGCACCGGTACAAATAACCAGATGATTAAGGTTGTGTTTGTAGTGACAATTCTGTGTGAAAACAAGGTAGGATCCCTACTCTTGTATTTAAACATAAGATAGATTTATATGTTCCAAGTTATAATACATGTCACTCTACCAGGAGGAGGTTCCACACTGTTGTTCCAAGTGTGTGTGCATTTATTTATGTATGCGTTGTACTTTTCAAAGAATTACAGAGGGTGAAAAAGTGTTGGTGCAGGTTTTCTAAATCCCAGCAGATGTTTTGCTTGTTTAGCTGATTGAAAACACCTTCACTGATTGACGTTTTCAGTTTAAGTGTGATTATAATAATCAATATTAGCAACTTTACAGTTACAGCAAGGCAACATAACCACGTGTATAAACTTAAAGTGTTGCATTTCCATTTTAGATTTTGTACAGATTAGACAAACAAGATTTATTATGTAATTTAGTGAGCTTCAGATGTGCTACTTGGTAGATTTAGTCATCTTAAGACAGCGCCAGGCTAGCATGTTTCTCCTCTATTTTTTGTGCTAAGCTGAGCAAAGCAGCACTGGCAGTAGCTTTATATACCGTACCGAATAGGTGTGTCTTGGAAAAAAAACTGAAATAGTTTTGACATTTTATAACATATCTTATTCTTTTTTATTATTCTCATTCCAACTAGGTCTCTCACAATTATTACATGATCACCTGATCATGATTATTTGAGCTGACCACAATTATTTAGCATAATTGTTAGATCCCATAATCAAGGAATGTTTTGCATTTGAATTTAACCTACATGTTGATATTTAGCCATATGTGCCTCTATTCTTAAAATATTATGATTAATCCCCCTCTTCTTTGGAGTATAGAGATAAACGGCCACCTTTTCTGAAGATTGTTTTTGTATAAGGCAAAGTGTATTCATAAACTCTTTCTCTTTAATCAACAAGATGAGTCAATGTGAGCTGTGTGTTTTTTAGAATCGATCTTCACATCAAAATATCGATCCCAAGTCCGCTTTCACAATAAAATAATAATGCTTTTATGACACAGAATCTGTAATCAATTCTAAAAGAGTAAAAAGTGAAATCTGTAATCAATATTTGTGTGGGATATAAGAACTACTTTTCCTTCTGGCTTCCGCTCTCTACTCACGCTTGGCATTCGCGCACACACGCCAGCAGTCCTGTCAGTCAATGATTTTCAGTTGACTTGTGGATTTGCACAGATTGTCTATGATTGATCTGATGAAAGAGAAAACAAAGTCTGATATTTGGCAACTTGTTTAATTATCATACAGAGTTATAAAATCAATTTTTCAAAATTACATTCACAAACGTTCATTGTAAAAGTCATAGTTTTCATATACACAAGTAGACATCTAAAAGTATCGATATTGGTACCGGTATCGGGATATTAGGCTTGGTATTACTTGGTATCGGATCGGAAGGAAAAAAAGTGGTATCGCACATCCCTACTCTTTGCACTCTTTTCTTACTTTTCAATCCTACAGGTATGTTGAAGCAAATAAACTGTCTACCTCAGCAAAAAATTCCAATGTCAGGAATAAAGCGATGAAATAAAAGAGCTTGGCTGTCTGGACCTTACTACTATTGGACAGGTATTATGTTTCAGGTGATATGAGACCATATTTCTTGCTTTCCGAAGCATGATGATAACAGAGAGGTGCCAATGATGGGTCTCTTGATTTATAGTGGAGTGCAGCAGTGCATTTGACAGCTCTGGGGAAAGTTATTGACAGGCAGTACTTTGCTACTTAATATGACTGTTTAAACCAAGTTGTTGTGCAGTGTAATCGGACCTAACAGCTGATCTCTCATGTAATATTATAGCCTATTTGTTGCATAAATCTCTCCACAAAAGGAAAAACACCTCAAGCAAGTGTAAACACATTTTTTGAAATATTGTGGAAGTTTTGTCAAATTTTGCCACTTCAGCTTTTCAAATGAGATAATTTGCATAAAGATGCTTAGATAGAAACATGCCTTTGTCTTTCCCTGTTGCAAATCAACTTTTCAAAATAAGTGTCCATCTACATTTATTAAACATCTTGAAAGTCTTTTTTTGGCATAGTTGCAAAGCGAATACAACAGCACCACTGTGTGGCATAAAATTTAAATTAAAAGATGATTAAATCTTTAATCGCAATTATTTCTTTGACAATTAAATGTCAACTAAAATATCCTGATTGTGATAGCCGTGATTCTGACTATGGTTCGTGTCAGCCATGTAATGCCTTTGCGTTTTCTATGAGTCCGACCAAAAGTAAACACAGAAATTAGCCCCCGGATGTGCTATTGAAGATCACTGCATCGGGAACCAGTGCAACTGGCTGGCTATCCGAATTAGTTGGCTAATCCTCTTCACACATCGGGTTGGTTTGTTTGTGTGAGGGTGGGTTGCTGTGCATGCTAGATAAGTTGTAGCAAATGATACAAGTTGCTTCACCCCTGCACCTTTCTGAATTGTAATGATATTATCACAAGATACACGCTGTGTAATTTCCATCGACCTTCGACTGTACAATAAACTGAGTTGTAGCTAATTGCTCAACAAATGTACCCAAATAGAAAGGAATTCTCTGTCTGTGAATTTATGAACCCAGTCGGATTTGTGGACATCAAAAAATAGTGATACAACAGAGGCTCAGATAAACTGACTTTTGGTCTGAAGTGTGGGTCAAGTTAAAGACGAGCTTGATCCTATAATATCCATAAGGAAAACAGATAGCTTAAATAGCATTTTTGTTGAAACATCGCTCCATATAAATGCCGTTGTCTTTCAACTACTCACTCATACGTGCTCCCCATGACAAGCACACTCAATTTTATGTGTAATATCTGTGAACTTTCCCTTTGATGAAACATACGTTGTGTTCCTTTCTCCTAAATTATGGCATGTAATTCAGAAGTAATGCTTGTTCATGTTTTTCAAAGCAGATATGCTTTGGCAACTTTATTAATCACCTAAAAGGTGAAACATTAATACACTGAAAACAGAACCCCCTTAAACATGTAGCTACAACAGCAATGCAACAAGAGTGTTATCTCTTTCTGTAACGCTACTTATCGCCACATATTACTACCATATGACTACCTATAGTGTCACAATTCTACTGTCAACCTCAAACCATAACACAAAGTACCACAAAAGGGTCCTCATGTGACAAAGAAGAGGTACTTGGTGGTACTCTTTAGTGAAAAAGAAACTGTAGAAACCAAAAACAATAAGCCTGTGTGTTTTGTTTCTACCATTTGATACACTCTGAACAAAACACAATGTAGTTTGAACTGGCATTGCAATCAAAGCCCACAGAGGGTTAGGGTTAGGGGTTTCTTTTTGAATAATAATTCTGGACAGGACCATACTGTATGCTGCAGGCTAAAGCGGTTATTCTCATCACTTTGTATTGGTGTAGTTCCCCTTAGGCAGCAAAAACCAATCTTGACTGCGATCACATTTTGGGACGCTAAGCAGTGTTGAGTGGAGTCAATACCTGGCAGAGATATAGCTAGACCTCAGCCTTAAAGAAGAATAGGAACACATTAGATTGTCACTACTGATGTTTTCTCTCCTTGGGTCATTGCATTTATTTGAGAGGGTGTCTTAGACTCAGAGGGTTGATGAAAACAACTGCAGTTACTGTATGGGTTCATACATTGGTTTCTATATTATTATATTGGGAAATTGTTGAATGAAAGATGTTTTTCAAGTTGTTTTTTTAATATTCATGAAGTAGTTTTCATTTGAAACAACAAGTTTGTGTCTATTTATAAAGAAGAGTCAAGTCATTTTTAGATGCTATCAAGAGGAAGTTACACTGTAGGATAACTGTGAAGGTAATTAAAATGGTACAGGTACAGACGTAAATCTAGATAAAGACATAGCTACAGTATTACCAACACTATATATTCATTATTCTTTTGTAGAGTCTACTCTATTAAAGATTATTTATAGATTATTTTCCACTGGAGATGGTGGAAACAGGTCCACCTCACTTTTCAAAAAGTATTTTACTTCATAAAAGCCCCATAAACAGTTTCCTCTGATTGTCTGGCTGGTTAAATCCAGATGAAAGAATAGAGGAGGTGATACAAATGTTGATACACTCATCATGACCACTTTCAAGAAAAGACTAAAGACTCATTTGTTCCGGGAATACAACAAATGTGACACATTGGCTCCATAAAGTACTGCATATCGTGTGATATATAAATTATATGAGAATTGTTGTCTAGCTTGATTGTACTGTGATTGATAATGAACGGATATAATCTGTTTCTAGATTTAATGCTCTTTTCCATTTGGCCACTGGCAGCGATGTACTTACCTATAGCACTCAATTATTTGATACGACATCTTGTTGTTTTCGTCCATGATTCTATGCACTTTATGTAAAGCTCTTATTTGGAAGTCGCTTTGGATAAAAGCGTCTGCTAAAGGCCTAAATGTAATGTAATGTAAGTTCTGAACAATTACAGTGATTCACCAAATATTATGTTCCCACGCATTAAAAAGTTGTTGTTGGAGTCTGCACTGCAGTTTACAGTAAACAGGGTTATAGCATGGTGAATAACTCATAATGTGCTATCAAAAAACGAAAGTGAAGAGGAAAATGGGGGTAAAATGCAAAACATCTGCCGAGTATGCCAGATCCCCTCAAAGTGATTGATAAAAACAATACATCTACTAATCTTGTTTTCACCTGGAATGTTTTTTTTTTCAATCAATAAAAATTGATCCTAGATCTTTAAACATTTCGAAATAATGAGCTCCAGCAATAAGGGTATACACAGCCCATATGGATGCCGTACAGTTTTGTAAATAGAAAACATGCTGCGTCATAAGGAGAGTACTAGAGGTTGAGGTTGGGTGGTGCCATATCAGTGAAGATATTGATGACAGACGGGTCCTTTAACAGAGTGACAGCAATATCCTGATGTGCAGGAGGGACCTACACTGTGGTAACACATACACGCCATGAATACACACACACACACACACACACACACACACACACACACACACACACACACACAGTTGTCTCCTCTGGGTGCTGTCTCTCTAACAGAGATCCCTTCCAGGTTTAAGAGACACAAGTCAAGCCTCAGTCTTATTATAACTCAGTGTTCCTTCTAATGACGCCACAGAAAAACGGAAAAACAGTCTTTATAAAACTCCCATCAGCAGTACAGATGCAAACATTCAGAGGGTGCATGCATGTAATCTGAGCATGTTTGTGAGGCAGGGTGCATTAATGGACTCCCAGTGTAAGGAAGTTGTCCTCCTTCCTCTTGCTGTCCAGACATGGTGATTCTCTGCAGTCTGAACATGAAACCTGGCACCACTAATCACTGTCTCTCACGCCAATCAATGCAAAACTGATTCTACTTTATAGATCTCAACAGCTTCAGCTGCACAAATTCAGGAATATAACTTTAAGACCGACAACATAGCCACTCAGCACCTAATGCCCCAGCCTCTTTAAGTGCCTCTACATTAGTCTACTATTACTGTGGCATGGAAGGAGTTGTTTCAGCTCCTTCATTTGTAATGGCTGCATCAGCAAAAGGAACACTGATAAATTAATCTGCGGTATGAACATGCATTATCTGTTATAATCTATTAGAAACACAGCAGCTTCACTGAACTACTTTTTTCTCATTAACGGAATTTTAATTAAACCAGTTGCATAGAAGGACATTCTATACAGGGACAGTACAAGTAGATCATTACGAGCAAGCTTTACTAACTAAGCTAATCTAACCAATTTCTTTAATCAACAAAATCAGGTTATTAATCAGGTAATTCCTTACCTGTGAACATTTAAAACCCAGAAAACAAACTGGTTCTCAATACATTTGACCACAAAGGTCAAAACACATTCTTTAGTACATGAACTAACCTCTAGGGGGAAGCACCACATGTGGCGCTGTCATATTTCTCTGCTCGCTCCACACACCATCCTGACTCAGACCAGAGGGTCACAGAGCAGCTGATTGATGCAGGTCCGTAAAGCTAACACCAGAGACAAGCAGCAGGCATAATACTTAAATAGGACATCCGGGGCCCACGTCTGTCTTGTCTGAGTGCGCTGTCTTGTTTTGGTGCCTGTTACTGTCACAGGTATGTCCCTGTGGCTTTGTGTCAATGCAGAATCAGAAACAAAAATGACTGAGATGGGAGGGAGAGTCACACACCCAACACTTTAATTATTTTATCAGACTAGCCACGAGCTGCATTATACACACACAGAGACAAAATAAATGTTCCAGGACACACACGTACTGCACACGTACTCTACAAGGATTTCATCCCCTAATGGAAGTCTCATTTGTGTGGAGTATGCTTTTATTCCTGTAAAGTAGACAAAACTGTATCTGCATTTAGAGTTCAGCAATTCTTCCCTGCAGCTTGACCAGATGCTGGAATGCAATGTGAAATTGGCTGAGATTGAAATTGCTAAAGGAAAAAATGTAACAAAAACACAAACATCACACTTTTTACGGTCTCTAGATTTCGGAGCCAATTCAACTGACCATCAACAAGCTTTCTGCTGTGTGTTTTGCTCTCCTGTTTTTTTTTTTTCCAAGCAGCACTGTATGTAAGCTATACAAGTGCCAGTAGCACTCTGCTCCTCAATGAGTTCCAATGAATGGGCACAAAGCTCTCGCTGGGGAGTGCACTCGTAAAACCGTCACACTGGCCTCTAAATCAGCAAGCCCCACTTCTCTCCTCTCCTCTGCTCCCAACCTTTGTCTCCTTTCTTTTCCTTTCCCCTCATTTCCTCTCCTCTTCTGTTCTTTCCTCTCCCCTCCTCTACTCTTTTGAGTGCAACCGCAGCACAACAGGACACAGCTGACCAATACAAAGGTTCCCAAATATTAAGTATCCTATATAGTTTGGATGATAGCCTCTAATCTCGGAGGTGCAGGACAGTGTTGGTCTCTTACCTTCCAGCAGGTCTCTTGCCAGACCAGGTTCTGCCCCCGTGGACCGAACAAAGTCTGACAGGACCGCGTCCATGTCCAGAGTCATGTGATCATGTGTGTGTGCTGCCCAAGGTGCAGCGGTGGCCTTGGTGGACGCCAGCCTTCACGTTCTCATCTGGAGAGAAAGAAAGGAGCAATGAGAAACACGGCAGGCCTTAAACCCACCATTTTACCCCAAAAAATAATTTCCATTTCAGCCACATCTTTAAAAACCCATCACTCACAAACTCCTGTGAGAAAACAGTTACTGGATGGTTCCTCTCTCTTCTTTGAATATGTGCCACTAGTCTAAGTCTGCTTGTACTGATGTGTTGTGCTTCATAGAGTTGATAGTTCATCGTACTGTGAGTAGCACTCCACTCCCAGTGCTCCTCCCAGCTCTTGCGAACAGTCACAACAGAAAATCCAGCAGCACAGATGTAATATCAACAACACAGCCAGAGGTCATATCCAGGACACACCTGCCTATCTCCAAAGCCTTTGGCTAACCGCCCATGATCATAACAACACTAACCCTCTTCCTGCCCCTGAGTGTCAACCAGGGGTTTTTGGGTATGATCCAGTATCTTAAACCATAGCAGTAGTTTGAGCTGGACAGCAAGGAATGATGCCTGGTGACTGTTTGTGGAGCTGGGTGATGCAGTGCGATGTTATTTAGTATGATCCTCGCTGGAGAACGCGGCTATATAGCACTTGAGCTCTAATGATCAACAAGCATTGCCTTGGCGGGTCACAAACAACACTTCTAAGATGCACACACGTTCACTCCCTTGGCCCAGGGAATGAATGAGTCCATGCATAGCTTTCATTCCACTTGAGGCTGTGTGGGTGACAGAGGAACGGAGCTCAGAGCACTGTCAGCGAAGAAACAAACACCCACAGGTTCGAGACTCTGACTTCAGGTCTCTGTGTGTGAACCGGAGGTTTGAAGGTGGCTCAGGTCTGTGGTTTTGGCCTAACACGAGTGAGAGCCTGCTGGAGACCTTCAGATACTCTGCCCACACCTCTGAGCAGTAAGCAGTAGAGAGGAACTGTCAGTTTGCCACATGACATGGCTGACCTTTTTGGATCTTTGTTGTCAACCAACAGACACTGCGATCTGGAAATAGAGCTGATGCAATACAAATACTGTTGTTTCTTGCTTCTGAGGCGGAGGAATATTAGTGGATTACTCTGACAGCAGGAAGAACGGGACATCATGGCATATCTTTAACTGACCGTGACAGAACAATCTCAGAAATGTCCTCTGAGTCAGTATTATTATCACATGAAACTTAAAGGCTCATGACAAAAAAAGGAAAAAAAGGCAGCTCAGCGCTGCTTGATTGTTGGAATCAGAGAGAAAAATATCTTTGTTCAAGAAGCAACTTTAGTCTTTATCATTTGCAATATTAATGAGCCAAAGCTGCACTTAAGATGTAGTTTAGCTGACCTAGTTACTATCAGCCATTTGCCCTGTGTTGCATGTGCATTGTTGTACTGAGACAAGCTAAGCACGTGTAAACTACAGGAAACAGGGTGGTCAGCTGGAGCAGGTACAACTAAAGATTGTCAGAGATTATGGTGAGATTTGATGCATATTATGTTACCAGACAACCTAAAATATATCTCTAAAGAAGATTGTTTTCTCTTTGACTTTCTTTCAACTAAATACTTGTTTATAATACCAAAAGGCAAGCTTACTTATTTCAAGTGTAGGACACATCTAACACAAAATCCAAAAGGCCTGAAACTCGATCTGTGGGGTATTTTCCTTCTCTGAGGACCAAAGAGAAAACATACGGGCGCACAATAACACTCTCCAGGGGTGAACAATTAACTCAGTAGAGAATAATAGGCTGCCCATCAAGTGAGAGCCACAATATTGCTTTGCAGGGCTAAAAGCCTTGAGCGAGACACAGAAATAGATGAATATTATAAGTTATGACCTCATCTGTTCCCTTAAGAACAGCCCAATTCATATTGCTTTCCCTGTGGGAGGCAATTATGACTCAGAAACACCCTAATGCGTGTTTCTCTATCTGACGTAAAACCATGTGGGCCAGAGGAGCCTGGGACTGTCCAACTGCATATTAATCATAATGACAATTTGCATATTTGTCACACACATAATGTATCAATCATCTACAAAATATGAAGGTATCATAACATCACATTCTATTTAAAATTATTATTTTCAATAAATGTGTCATCTGGAGAAGTGGTGGAACATAACTGAGTACATTTGCTCACTCAGTACTGTACATAAGTACATTGTTGGTTTTGGTCTTTTTGTTTCGATTTGTTGATAATAAGAATAATTTACAATACTTCTAGCCATGTCCTTTTAATGTTTTTAGCAGCTGTCAATGATAATGTAGATGATTGCGATTCAAACTTCTTCTGTTAGTTGTCACACATACTTTCTGTATTTTCGCTGAGGGTTGTTGAGAAGCCATCTGATGACCACGGGACTGTCAGGACCAGACGCAGCTCTAGTCCATGGCTTCAGAGGCAGCAGAGGAGAGGAAGACACTGGGGATGCAGAGAACCCTGAAACACACACATAAATACAGAAAGTTATCATCCTAAAACAGAATGTTATGGCCCTTAGTTCTGATTGACTGGGTTCAGTAAGCTTCTGTAAAACCCCCAGGCAACACACACCTGTCCATGCATCAGTGTTAAAATGCAAATCCAAATTAGCCCTCAAGCCATTATTTTCATCATGTGTCATATAGAAACCACTTTGTCTACTGACAGAGTATTGTTCTTGAACAGTCAACATTTAATTATTGATTGAAAATCTATACTCTATACTAATATACTAATCTCCTAATTTTGCATCCTTTTTTATTAAAATGTGTTTTATGAAATTACATTACTTAGTGTCATGCTTGAGTACTTTCAGAACAGCAGAGGGGTTTAATCTGATTGGTGATGTGTGTAACTACACATGCCAATTGTTTTAAGATCCTATAAAGCAGCTTCATTTATTCTTAGATGCTCATAAACATTTCCTTGCTCAAACTGCCTGAACTTTATGTAGCAGCAGCACTTAAAAGCAGTACCTTTTTTCTAAGACCCCACCTTCTGAAGATACTTTGGCGTAATAAAATGTCCAGGTTCTCACATTAAGATGCAGGTGTTTATGTGTGTGTGTGTGTGTGTGTGTGTGTGTGTGTCATAAACGTGGTGAAGAAAGTGCAGAGCTAGCCTCACGATAGCTAGCCCTACGTAAGAAAATGCTGATTCCGGTAAAGGCAGACCAGCTTGATTGTGCAGCCATGGACACATGGACACAGTGAGAGAAGAGTGTGAGGGCAGTCACACAGAGCAGCAGTGAAAACTCTGACGGTATTCCGCTATTGTCCCCGGTGGATCACACCAGCCGACGCCTCTCTCCACCCTTTCAGCAAGAACACTGGCAAGTGCTGAGGAGTAAGCGTCAAAGCCCTCCTAAGTGGGACTGAAATATCTTTCAGTGTCATGCATAATTCACATAAACAGTAAAAAGGTTCATATACTGTATGCGTCCTCTATTTATTTGACCACAGTGCTATGTGTTGCTTTCAAAATCAGAGTGATTCCTCACTTAAAATTACAGCAAGTGGAAAGTCATGAATTTGGTTGGTTGTAGATTTTATTGGGCCTGAGCCATCACGAACACCACTTACTATATCCAATATTGCTAACAGTGACATGTTAGTTATGTTAGTGGTTATTTAAAAAATTATATATTTAGGAGAACCACTGGTGGTTAGCAGGGCTGGATATAGTACAAGAATTAATGTGAAATTAATTGGAAATCAATTAAGCAGAAGTTCAAAAATAGAAAGCTTGGGTAACATTGTCATCATTAAAGGTCAATGCAGGATCCTGACTAACATTTTAATAGGAGTATGCACTACTGCCAAATTATCTCTCCAATTTAGTGATCTCCAATAAAAAAAAAATCTTTCTCATAGTGTTTTGGGAGAATAGGCAGAAGCTCCATAGGGACTTCAGAGTTCAGTGTTTTGCTCAAGGACACTTCCACACATGGGCATGAGAAACTGGGCGTCAGACTACCTACCTTACAATAGGCAAACCGCTCGGCCACCTGAGCTACCACCCCCTGTATGAACTCAATTTCTCCTCATTGTGTCACAATAACTATACTGTAATTCTTTTATTGGTGGAAAGTAAGTACATTTGCTCAAGTACTGCACTTACTTGAGTACCTGTTACTGTACTTTACTTCTAGTTCTTCTACTAATATTTCCATTTAGTGCGACACTAAACGTCTACTTTTTACAGCTATTTAGCTATTTAACAGCTATAGTTAGATTTTCCACGTAAAACATGTGATCCGCTTTCACAATATGTTGCACTGTTATAGATTTAAATAACAATCATACAACAATATAATTATATAAAACTGACAGGGGCTATTGTGGAAAGAATTTTCACTAGTTTTTTAAATGCAAGACTATTATTTCATGAAGTATTTTTATAGTGTTATTGCTATTATTACTTACCTAAATGGTCTAAATACTTCTTCCATCACTGAATTCCAGAGCAAAAATCTACAAGAGAAAGTAGAATAATGGATTTTACCAAAAAGTTAAATGCTACTCAACTACAACATTGAGAGTACACACTGTATGTTTGCACACTTCGTAATTAGTGTGCAATGTGTATGTGTATGCTAGTATGTTTGGTTGAGACACAAACACCGCAGGAGGTATCTTACATCTTTTGGTCACCTAAAGGGGGTGGGGGTGTGGGTGTGTGTGTGTGTGTGTGTGTGTG